>JABFFE010001734.1:0-15462 GCA_013623625.1 Fusarium setosum
GCTGGGATGAGGGCATGATCGGGGCGAGAGGGTTGATGGACGGGAAGTGGATGAAGATGTATGGTGTACATTCTTGTCGTCTGATGATGGCGGTTCCACAAGGAGAAGCGTCTCAGCGTTGGGTTGTCGATTGGCTGTTATTGCGTGAAGGGTTTTGTAGACGAGGTTCAATTCTCCACATGGACGAGATGCTTGTTAAGGACATCATTCTGAGTTTTTGACTCCTACGATAAACTACAGACCAGACTCAGAGCTAAAAACCAGAGTCGTCATGCGGGTACGTCGGCTCCCATTAATTGGCAACTCCGGGCGGTCGCCCGATCCCTGGCTCGGGGCTTGCGTCAACGGCCCCAGGAGGATTAAAGTCGATGGGTCCCATCCCGGTCGTGTCCCGCTGCTTTTGTGGTGTTGTAGAGTGCCACACGCTGGAAATAAGCATGAAAAATTATAGCGGCGCTGTGCTAGACCGATTAGGGGTGCATCTTCAAAGACGGGTATCCGGTACTTTGATGCTCAGATGCTCCTCCTACATCCACCCTCCGCGCGTTCAAATCGCGGCAGGGAAAGGGGAGTTTAAAAGGAAAAAACCCTGTGCAGCTGGGATCTTGAGTGCCACCGACTTGGTATATCAATCTAAACTGCCCCTCAACTGCGCAGAAATTTATGTGGAATTTACATTGGCCATCTCTCTCACACCTCTCATCTTTTCTGTTCTTTTCTCTCACTCCTATTGTCCCTCGCCTGGCTGCGGCTTCACGCTGCGTGGTACTGCCATACCATCCGCCGTCGTCACCATCGTTCCTTTCAGTTTATTTTATTTCTTGATTTCCTCGCCTAACATTGATTGCACCTGTGAAGCCTTTCGCCTCAGCCCTTTCACCCATCCTAGGATCGACACTCGCTGATTGATACCCGCATCTTACGGCCTCTTGCTCCTCGATTCGCTTCATTACCCTTAATTTGATACCTAGAATTTCACCCAGTATATACTTGAAGCATCACATAATGGCATTTTCCTGGAGACGCGCAGCCAGCGCCCTGGTCTCGGCTCTCGCACTCACTGGCCCGGCGCTGGCTGATATAGTGCTCTACAACCAGGCCACCGAGTTCACCGACCTCGCCGACGCCTCGGGCGGCTTCGCCAGGCAGATCTTCCGCTCCTCCGACGTCGTCGCCCCGATCCTCAATGTCAACCAGTTCAACCGGGACGGGGTCGACGACGCCCGCTACATCTTCCTTGGCACCGTCTATGGTCAGATGAGGGCAGGCCCCATGATCCTCGACGCCAGGGACTTTAGCCTTGTCTACGCCGACCAGCAGTACGACAATTCCTACGCCTCCAACGTCCAGACCTTCAACGGCAGCCGGTACCTGGTCTTCTGGGAGGGTGTTCACAACCGCGGCCATGCTAACGGCTACGGTCTTGTCTACGACGAGAGCTACAATCTCATCTACAACGTCACCGCCGTGGGCCTGGACAATGCCCTCGCCGACATGCACGAGGTGCAGCTGACCCAGCACGGCACCATTCTCTTCACCGTCTACTGGAACCGGCCGTTCGACTGCACGATTGTGGGAGGGCAGCCCAACGCCGTGCTCATGGACAGCGGCTTCCAGGAGGTTGACCCCGTCACCAACAAGGTTCTGTTCCAGTGGACTGCGTCGGAGCATTTTACTCTCGAGGACACGCATGCCCGGTATACTGAAGGATTCGGCGTTAAGGAGGGCTCCGGGTTCGACTTTTTCCACATCAACTCTGTCGAGAAGACCGACGACGGCAACTATCTCATCTCCAGCCGTCACACCTCGACAGTCGCTCTCATCGACGGCGTGAACGGCCATCCCATCTGGATCCTTGGCGGCCGTCGTAACCAGTTCCGGGACCTGAGCGACGGTAGGGCCACCGACTTTGGCTGGCAGCACGACGCGCGATTCTACAAGAACCAGAGCCACATCACCATGTTTGATAACCACGCTGAGTACACCGGCCCGTGTAAGCACCGGCCCTGCAAGTCCCGTGGTCTTCACCTCGCAATCAACACCACCGACATGACGGCGCGTGTCGTCCAGGAGTACTTCCACCCCGCGCGCATCGACTCGGGGGCCATGGGTGGCATGCAGATGCTCGAGAGCGGCAACGCCATTGTTGGATGGGGGTACACACCGAGCTTTGTCGAGTATGCGCCCAACGGCTCCGTCGTCTTGAGCGTGCAGCGAGGAAAGGTGGGTGAGGGGTTCCAGGCCGACATGTTTGCGTACCGCGCCCACAAGGGCAACTGGACAGGCCGGCCGAGATGGCTGCCCAACGCCGCCATCGATGCGCCTCATAGGACGACGCAGAACGCGACTGTCTATCTCTCGTGGAACGGTGCTACGGATATTGCCTCGTGGGCCGTGGTAAGTACTCCGATCGAGTCGCATCCGAAATGTTTCACACCCGGCTAACCTTGGCACACCTAGCTCGCATCGCCCTACGCAAACAACCTCAACGGCTTCAAGAACGTCGTGGCCTGGGCGAACAAGACCGGCTTCGAGACGGAGATCTTCCTGGGGAACCGCTCCAGCTGCCGTTACATGGGGGCGGCGGCCCTGGACAAGGACGGCAACATCATGGGGTCGACGTTTGTGATTGACATGCAAAACGGCCAGCCCGTGCTCATGCCCAGCAACATCAGAAACATCTGGCCCGAGCCCGAACCGCTGGTGTCCAAGTTT
The DNA here is from genome assembly GCA_013623625.1 of Fusarium setosum. NCBI lineage: Eukaryota > Fungi > Ascomycota > Sordariomycetes > Hypocreales > Nectriaceae > Fusarium > Fusarium setosum. Next base: position 2,716 of record JABFFE010001734.1, read on the forward strand.
GGCGCCCTCCTCATCGCGGGCAGCTCGGTGACGGGCATTATCGTCCTTGCGCGCTTCTTGTCGCGGAAGCTGCACTGGACGACAAACTACGAGACGACAAAGTATGAGCGGATCGACTCTGAAGAGAGACGTATCGAGTGAAAACTATCAGAGGAAAGGAGTGTTTAGATGCGGGCGTTGATACCCTGAGACACATGCATGGGCAAGGCGACTGGCGTTGGTGGTCTCTCATTAATCCTTTTACTTTCTACGTTATATCATTACAAGACAGGCTCATGAGCAGTTTTTATCGTTGTGATTACTCTGAACTATTATTGAGGTTTGACCCGTTGGCTTACTGGGGCACGGCATTTTCGGCATTTACGTGCTGTTACCAAGAGTCGGGTCAGATCTGTTCTGAAGAAGTCACTGTGTTGCTCGAGGTGAGGGTTGGTTGATACACAACATGGGGATTGGGATGTTCAGATTTGATGCTGCTGAGAACTCAGTCTCTTGATGGCTAGCCTGACGGATCTGCCTGTCTCTGCCCGGAGATGTCTGTTCTTCAAGATTGGATCGACGCGTTTAGGCAAGACGCTCTATACTAGCGTTGGCTGGAACTCGACTATGAGGAATGCAAGGCTTGGGTCCTCAGCCAAATGCCGCACCGCTAGAGTCTCGAGAGCGTCTAGGCCCGTTCCAACAAAGACGTTTGCGCCCGCTACTTTAAGATCATTGTGCACTGGCAGATGTGGCACATTGTTCAATGTCAATCTAGATAGGATGCCCGCGCTGTGTGATTTGGCTCAAGGTCTCCATTCCCTCATCAGCCCAAGGGTCTCGCTAGACTGTCAAGTGACGGCCTAAATCATAGCGCGTATCTACCAGGCTGCTTAAATAGCTAGAGGCCACACGGAACATTGATAAGAGGCCCGAATTATCCAAGCTCTTATTAAAATCTTTACCCACCACCCAGTGCCATCGAAGTCTAGTGTCTCACCAGAACCTCGGCTTCGCGGAAAGACTTGAGTCTCCGCGGGCGCTAGATCAGGACAGTCTGTATCAGTCACTAATCAGTAATCAATCGCGACCACGTCCTCAAATTCTTCATGGAGAAGAACGCCTTAGCAACGGGGTCTCAAGTTAGTGCGGCACGGCCCGAAGTTTCTCTCCACCATGGAGACGAACCTTTTCACCCCAGAGTCAAAATGCTACTTTCTTTGTTCATCAAAAGAGGATCCAGAGAACGCCCAGCAGACGGGCGTCAGAGAGTTGCGTGATTCTAGACCCGCGCACCTTCACGGATCAGCACTAGATTAACGACTTGGTAACCGTCTCATGCACGCTGACCCGCCCAGGCGCCCGGCAAACAGACGATAAATGGACGCTTGTGCCGTGTTCTGGACAGGGATTCTGTGATTTCTGCTGCGGGGGGATCGCACATCCTTGCCCGCTGCCGCGGTCCTGGGAAATATAACTGTTGGCCCATCCGGCCACACTCGCATTTCTTGGCCCTAATTGTCCGGGATCCCGCAACCGACAGTCTGGTCCATCATGTCTGGCCGAAACTCGCCCTCAAAGTCCCCCAAGTCGCCGTCGGCCAAGTCGCCTTCGGATGGCCCGGCGTCGTCCCCTCCCCGGATCGAGGCCGATCCGCAGCTGGAACGCGAAATCGACGACGATGCAGACTCGGCGATAGAGGGCAGCGTGGCGTCATCAACAACCTCAGTCTCCAGCAGCATCCTCAACTACCGCAAGCTGCACGGCCGGACGTACGAGAACATCCAGACGACCGAGTACTGGGCGCCCAACGACGACCAGCAGAATGAGGGGCTGGACCTCATCCACAACGCGCTGCTCATGACGCTCGACAACAGGCTCTTCTTTGCGCCCATCGGGGACCACCCAAAACGCGTCCTGGACGTCGGCACCGGCACCGGGATCTGGGCGATTGACTTTGGCGACCAGTTCCCCGAGGCCGAGGTCACCGGCACCGACCTCAGCCCTATCCAGCCGGCCTGGGTGCCCCCCAACGTCGAGTTTGTGATTGATGACTGTCTGCTCGACTGGACCTGGCCGCCCGACCACTTTGACTTTGTGCACATCCGCGCCCTGTACGGGAGCATCCCCGACTGGCCGGCTTTGTATAAGAAGGCCTACAACCACCTCAAGCCGGGAGGGTGGATCCAGGATCTCGAGATGGAGGTAAAGATCGAGTCGGACCACGTGGATTTCCCGCCCGATCACATCTTCAACCGCTGGGCGGAGCTGTTTTACGAGGGCGGCGAGAAGATGGGCCGGTCCTTTGCGGTGTGCCAGGGCCACACGATGCGCGACAACCTCGAGGCCGCGGGGTTTGTGGACATTGTGGAGAAGAAGGTCAAGGCGCCGATCCACGGGTGGCCCAGGGATCCCAAGCTGCAGCAGGCGGGACTGCTGTTCCAGATGGCGCTGGACGAGAGCGTCGAGGGGTTCGGGCTGTTCATGCTGACGCAGGTCCTGGGGTGGCAGCAGGAGGAGGTGCTAGTGCTGGTTTCGCAGTTTCGGAGGGAGATGAAGAAGAGGAGCAACTACGGGTGGTGTCAGACGTGAGTTTTTCTGTGACCTTGTGAGAGGATTTTGCTGACTTTTACAGGACGATTGTATATGGGCGGAAACCTGAATCTGCTGGTGAGACGGCTTAGGGATAATGCGTATGAATATATCATGAAACGGAGTTGAGCGAGTGTTTAGTGTAATTTGAGGGGAGATACCTGGGGACGATGATATGCGATATGAGTAAACAAGTCAACGTTAATAAGTGTGGTTGCTTGTATCGACGGCAGCAGAGCCTCCAGGTCTGTGTCTGCCCGATGAAGCGGTGCCAAGACTCTTGTAAGACAAGGACAGAAGGTGATGCTTAAGTGTGGCGCAAACCTGTGCCACCATTGGGGACTGGTTGGATGTAGGGTAGAGGCCTTCTCGCAAGTTGGCTGCTACCTTGGGGCTCTGAGACTCTGCACGAATGGACATGCCGAGGCTAATGCGAGCAAGCTGCAAGATCCGTACGACGGTGAGATGTGCAGGGAACGGCAGAGACGTATTGGACAGGCTGACGGGCATACGTTATCCCCCAATGTACTTAGGTAGGCTTCCTATAGCTACATCATCGGTAGCGATGTACACAACCCCGTTATGCCTTGTCCTCTTTTTCTCATCTCATCTAAAAAAAAAAAAAGAGAGAGAGAGATAAAGAGAGAAAAAAAAACACCCTAGGTAAGGCCATGGTTTCCAAAAGTTCAGATCTCGTACCTCGTCGTACAACGCGTCTCTTCAACTTATCTTCAACTTATCGTCGACTTCAAATACAACTTACAACCTTAATCACCCCTGCCTAATTAACAACACTGCCCAGATCTTGATCCCGCCAACTGCACAGGAAATTTCCAGATCTTAAAAGCGTCTAAGGAACCGCGTTTCCTTTGTGGTTAGAATCCTGGGGGCAGCGTAATTCCTACGGGGACAGGTTTCCAAGCCAGTATATCTGGTGCCTCGCCGTGCGGTCCTTCACAGACTACAAACTCGTTTCATTCGTCATCGGCATTCCCGTATATCCTCACAAAGAATGGCTTCTCGGCCGTGGCCTCGCTCAACGCGGCAGTCATTATTACGCCCCGAGCCTGCTTGTGCGTTGGCGTCAGGCCAGGTAAGCCTCGGGTCCACTGGAGGTGATTGAAGTCTGGAGGGAGAAGGGACTGGATTTCAACATGTGCGATTTCGACGGTACTTTTCCCTTGGCTGTGAATTTCTTTCACCCAGGACGCTGTTGATCTTATGAGCTGGGGCTCAATATCCCTCGCCGTATGGACGGAGACATTCCGCTCTTCATCACGAGGTCCTCAAACTTTGTGATGCCAAGGCCCGCTCTGCGTCAACTGCCCTTTTCAAGAGCCTTCATGTTGTTCATGTATCATACAGCGCAGGGAGAGTTCTTCGATGTCGATGATGCCATCAGTCGTTGTGATGGTCAACACTTGGCTGGTGAAACGTAGGTTCACGGAGCAAGGAGTAGGCGACAAGAGAGTCAGGATCATCGGGGATTTGAATTCGAGACGAGAATAGCATACCACGTGCTTACATGATTAGTAAACGGCACTTGCGAATTCTTTCCGCCTTTAGCGCCGTGATTGCCGCATTCTTGCCATCGGGATGATCTTCCAGCATCGTGGCTGATATTGTGTTTCGGTGCACATCCATCACTGTGGGGTTGCCGGAAACGCTTCCCAGCATGTAAAGGTTGATACATATTAAGTAAGAGAGTTCTTGAATACGAGGTGTTGGTCCGTCGGGCGAATGTTGCGCGACGCGTTGGTTGTTAGGCACTTGCAACACCACCCCCTGAAGAGATGTTGTGATTCCCATCCCTCAAAGGAGAGACGCGTCCGGAGACGACCAACATGGTATCAAATCCCTTACAGCCTTTTGTCATTCCGACTTGGGGCTTTGCCTGGATAATACGGCATCTGCCAAGTCTCCGAGTCCACCAACTCAGCCAACTTCACCTTGCTCTTTGTCTCTAGTGTTGGATCATCGTAGACAATGATCTTATCCTAAACCTTATCCCTGTTTCCCTTTGAAACGCTCCAAGCAGGCTTCCTAGGCACGTCAGATTCAACATTCCTTGTAGTTGGCTGGCTTGGTGGATGAGAAACACGGCAGTCGACGACATGTGCATGTCTTTAGAGTAGGTCCTCTAAGCTTATGTTTAACCTAGAATAAAACCTATCGGGATCACTCGGCCGAATGGGATCTGAGAGTTTCTGCGATAATCTCTGGGCTAATTGAGCCTTACCGCAGGGATGTCCGATTCCAGTGTTTATGACCCCCACGGGGCGGGCTGGCTGGACAATAAGCCATGGTTCCTTTGATGAGTGATTGACGTGTCGACTCTGGGCTGAAGATCAGATTAGCGAGGATGTCTTGCGGGTATTGACAGGGAACGTCCGAAACGATTGAGCGGGCCTGGCCTAGTGTGCCCAGATGGTCACACGGGGAGGAATGGAGGCTGTTGGTGGTGGAAATTGGACTGTCTTGTATCCACATCCTTGACTCTAGTCACATGCCCTTCAGTTGTTGGTGGCTGTCCAACAGATAGCTTAAACAGGATAATGTTGGGTCTAGTGTAGATCCCAGGGCGAAGAAGGGTTCTCCTTGCAGCACCCTTATTGGGGATCTCGATACTTGAAACCCAAGTCTTGGCATAGATGTCGCCATGTGATTCAGAGGCTGAAGCCCCCAAAGCTATGACCGAGTAGAGGAGACGTGATAGTGCATCGTGAGTTACCGTTATCTATTGTTCACTAATTAACGACGATTTGAGCCGCAACTTCTCTCTGACTTCACGACAACTATACAGATGGAGTCCAAAGAAAATAACATCTAGTCTGACCAGCTCTACACTAGACTCATGCTTATGCGATATACTATGCCCTTGTTTCTCCCTACCTCTTCTCCGCAAATGCAGATCCTACCAATGTGTCAGTCAGAATGAACGACTGCAGTCGTCTCTGGCAGCGATCGACAGGTCAATACCTGGACCGCAGCAGCATCTCCGAGCCAGCTAGGCAGGGTAACCCAACTCCTGCGCATTAGAAACACACACGTTCTGTTTTCACCTGGGTGTCTTCCCATATACTCACCCTGATGGGGATACTTGCCGTTACGGCATCGTCCTTGGCGATTGACTGATCGTCAACTGGATTTCGACGAGAGAAGGATCAGCATTGATGACGATGGCATCAATCCCTTACCGATCGTTCAACAAGTGCCGAACTCCTTGGATATCTAAGAGAGAAAAAAAAAGGTATAAGTATCTGGTCTTCTTTCGACTCTTTGGATATCAAACCATCAACACAACAACCACTCACTCCAGCATCACAACCACAATCAAGCCACTCTTGAGCTTTGCTCGCATTCTTTTTTCACCATGAAGTTTACACTCGTTGCAGCGGCTCTGGCCGGCTCGGCCTTCGCTGCTCCCACTGCAAGCAAGTCTAGCAAGTCGGTCGCCCGCCACTTCGGCACCGATGCCGGCAGCGTCACCACCCACGACGGCGTCCTGAGCATCGAAATAGATCTCAAGAAGGGTCTGGATTCCACTACCAAGACCCGCCGGACTGTCTCCAAGCGCGGCTGGGGTGTCTATGGCGTCTCCAACTACAACGACGTCATCCAGTCGGTCAGCAGCCTTGGTAGCAGAGTCCAGGGTCAAACCAAGAGCCTTAGTAAGTCTGCCTATATACAACAGTTTCGGTTTACTAACCTCATCTGTAGACGACCTCGTTGCGCAGGTCAAGGGCGGCTCTGTTTCCAAGCCTGAGGCTGCCAAGACCGCCCAGAGATACATCACTAGCGTCCACTCCTCCATTGCTAGCACCATTGCTTCCCTGGACGGCGCCGTTGACTATCAAGGCACCGATGCTCAGCGTGCCCAGCTCGTCGCTGCTCTCAAGGGCGCTTTCGAAACTGTCCTTCCCGCCCTTTCCTCCGTTGCTGAGGTCCTCCCCCAGATTGGCTCTGACCAGCTGGCTCCCATCATCAACGGCCTGTCCGACCTTATCGGTTGTGTCCTGGGTGCCGACCCTGAGATTGGTCCTGCCCTGAGCGCCGCCTTGCTCCCCGTTATTACTGGACTTGAGGGTAGCAACGGTGGTGGCCTCGGAGACGTGGTCAGCAAGCTCTTGGAACGCGTTGTCCGCCTTCTTCAATCTCTCGTTACTCCTGGTGGCGGTGACGGCTCCGGCGGCGAGACTGGCGGCGAGACTGGTGGAGAGACCGGTGGCGATGGCGACGGCAACGGCGGTGAAACTGGTGGCGATGGTGATGGCAACGGTGGTGAGACCGGAGGTGAGACTGGAGGCGAAACCGGCGGCGATGGCGACGGCAATGGTGGTGAGACTGGCGGTGACGGTGACGGCAATGGCAACGGCAATGGTGACAGCGGTGAGACCGGCGGCGATGGTGACGGCAATGGCGACGGCAGCGGTGATGGCAGCGGTGATGGCAGCGGTGACGGCGAGACTGGCGGTAACGGTGATGGTGGCGAGACCGGCGGCGATGGTGATGGCAACGGCGGTGAGACTGGTGGCGATGGTGACGGCAACGGCAATGGTGACGGTGGTGAGACTGGCGGAGAGACCGGAGGAGAAACTGGTGGTGAGACCGGCGGAGAGACCGGTGGTGAGACTGGCGGCAACGGTGGTGAGACTGGTGGCAACGGCGGCGGCTACTACAAGCCCCCTCGCAACTAGACGACAACACCCAAGGTTGAGCGTTTAGCGTCAAGCCGCAGCGAGCTGCGTCACAAAGACCAGAACCTCATCTGTCTACGGGCTACTAGGATGCAGGAAATCAGGAAGAAAGGGCCCTAGACTCTGGGAGGAAACACACACGAGAGGGGGGGTATTCAACTGCCTCCTCATCTAAACAGCTATCTACACAACACAGCTGAAGGGAATGGTGGGACTAAGGGGTCGCCAACTGTCAGTCTAGAGTAGCTATAGAGCTTACGATACTGAATAGTTTCTTTGTTCTTATGAGTTCTTGCTCAATATGAGTCATTAGTTCTTTGTCTTGTTTCAATCGAGTTGCCTTGAACAATCGCAGTCGTGGGACAGACTTGTAAGCAAACACTCAGACGCGGATTATGGCTACGAGTTGATATTGCTAGTTAGGTACTCTAAGACGCTAAAGTAGAATGAATAGCACTTTATAGCACGCACCCCTGGGTATCAACCAACTTGCCGTGCACAAATACAAGACCTTAAATCCATCGGCGCCCGCTTCATCACCAAGGCCCGTCTAAGAACCAAATGCCAGCAGTAAAAGAGATTGCCCTTCAACTCACAGCCCTGGAATCCAACCCCAGACGCCTATGCACACTCTCCCAATCCAACGACACTAGCACTAAGAATCAGGAATCCCAACTCGCATAAGACCCGGTGTTGGAGTAGGCCGAACTATCCGACCCGATACGCTTCTAGGCATCGTCGATCTGGGTTCCGTTCTCATCATACTCCGTGACCTCCTCCAGAGCCGCCAGACTCTCGTTGTCATGTCCAGCCAGGCGTCGGGCGCTAAGCGCGGCAATGCGCCTGTTGTCCGGGCGAAGAATACTCCACATCTCGGCCGTCACGGCGATAGCGCTCACGTCCGATCCGCCACGAGACCTCATGGCCTTCATCCAAGCAAGTTGTCGGCCGCAAAGTCGCCACACCATGTTGTATGTAGAGCTATAGCTTACCTTGAACATTGTCGATGCTTTGAGCATCTCCCACTTGCTCAAGGCGGGATCTCCATTCCACGAATCAAGCAGGGGCTTGACCTGTCTGGAACTCATCAACTCGGGAGACGGCTGTATCGAAGACCACTTCTGGTAGAGTTCTTTGACCTTTGCAGCAAATTCATTGTTGAAAGCGTCGCTTTTGCTGCCGGCCATTGTGACCTTCCATCCGTTGGTCACCTCCGCGATGTCGGCGCGAAGACTAGTCATTAGTCTGCCAATAATTCTGGAGTCGTCCCGCTGGCTCTCAAATTCATCGTTAAGGCGAGCCAAGTCCTTGTCCCATGCTTGAACCTGGGTGTTGTGGAGTGCATTGTAGAAAGCCGTCAATGCCGCTGCAATTGTGTTTTCTGCAACATCAAATTTCAGGTAATCAAGGATATGGCTGCTGCCGTCCCTGTTTACATATCTAGAGCTTCTGTCATTCAGGTACTCCGGGTCTTTGCCTTTCATGTTCATGTCGCGTTTTAGGCGCTCGTAATCCTCACGGGCAAAAAGAAGACCCTGTTTTGCCTGGTCGACGAGAAGACTGACAAGCGTGCTGAGAGCTACAGCGCGCACGCTGCTGACGCTTCCTTCGTAGTAGCATAGCTTTTCCTTGAACACAGTGCAGATGCCCAAGAAAGAAGGTTGCATGCTGAATGAGATGGCCGCGTACAGAAAGTCGGTACAAGCACTGTCGGCATCCGGGCTTCTGCTGAGAATGGACCGGAAGCTAGGGTTGTCCTTTCGGACGTATCCTTGCTGGACGAGGTCGGGCTCAGTAGGCTTCGCAGCGTTGGTGAAATTGCCTACGATTTGAGGGTCCCAACAGACCCAGGCTTTGTCGCCGTCGTAGTCACCGCCCGAGAGCAGGTCAGCCAGTGGAGATCTGCCCTTTGAGGAAAAGACAACGACGTCCTTCAAACGCTTCAGGTTCGGCCGAAATACTGCCCTGACCTTCTGGACGTCGCTGACAAAATGTGCAGGCGCTCGAGCAACTAGAATATCGATGCCGTCTAGCAATGTATCGGACTCGCCTTCGGCTTGGAATTTTGAAGAAAAGGCAAGATGAACCTCCCCTTCTTCCAGAGTTCCGGTAAAGTCAACCACCATGTACGCGTAAGTTGATCGAGGGATCTTGATGTTCATCTTGGCTTTGAGCTGATCCGCCTGTCTCTTTTGCATATTCCATACAAGGTCCCTCAAGTACCGATTCTTGGTAGCATCAAACCCCGAGTCGAGCATGAACGACACGATGTCTTCATCTCGTTCAGGTAGCGCACCCAAGAATGGGACATGGCCAAGAGTCGACCGATCGAATCCTCGGTGCGTGAAGCCTCGAAGGTTGGTTGGATGAGCCATTGCAGCAAGTTGGCCCCCGATCTCCTCACTAAGGCCGTTCACCAAGTGCTTGGCAATGGCTTCCCGCATGAGATGTGGTTGGCGGGCCTGCGCTTCAAGAACCGGGATGAACTGCTGGTTCAGAGCTGCTGGCCTCAGCTCCCTGGACCATTCACGAACTTCGAATGTACGGTGATGAATATCCTGGAAATCGCAATCCCATTTTCTCTGGGAAGGATATGTCTCGATCCAATCGTTGTCGTCAAGCCCGTCGTCTTCAACGTCGACAATCCACATCCCTTTGGCACTTCCAATACGGGCTTGGAATGCACATGGGGCCTCCATAAGACCAAGATGGGTTGCCACTTTTCGTGCCAGGCTTCGAGACATCCTGCTGATACCGTCTCCCATATCTTTCTGAGTTTTCTTTTCCTTTTCGCTCATGTATTTGTGGAACCCTAGCATCGTCTCTTGATGCCGAAACTGATGTGGTTCAAGGACAATTGTTGGGCAGGTTTTACTGAGATCTGGATCAAAGAATTAGTCAGGCACACGGAATTCGCTTGGGGTGCTCACTTAGGGCAAGCCGGGAGAATAATTTTGGGACTGGTTGCTTAGCATTGCGCTCAACACCGATGGCCCAGTTCAAAAGATCGCAACGCCGCATCTTGGTGCGGTTTGCTGGGGTCTTGGCTTCTTCCAAGGGTGGAAATTGATGTTCGGGGAGACGGAAGTTGATGCCATCACTTGCAAAGAAATATACCCGTTCCTGCATGATCGTCATGGGCCTGTGAGGAGGTTGAGGATCCTTGACAGTCTTCTTTGCGTCGCGGGTAAAGAATGGTACCCAGGAGCGGCCGACAAAGTAATGTGAATTGTCAGTTAGCCATTTGATAACCTTAGTTGGACCTTGCTCGTCCTGTTTCACAATATCTGGTGCGTCTCTGGATGTGGGAGATGGCATAACGACTTCTAGGAACCGATCAGCTCCAAAGCGACGGCCCAGTCGGTGTCCAAGCTCCAAGCGAGGCGGATGTAGCTTAAGCCGATAAAGCGGGCCAGAGTCGTCGGTATTGTAAACCAACTCTGCAAGTAGGGCGACAGTTTTGTCTTGCAAGTCAAAAGAGCCCAAGGCTGCTTGCCAGGCAACATGCTCACAAGCTGGTGGAAGGCCTTGGCCTACGAAGAGCCGATGGGAGAGGACCTGGCCGCGAAACTTTTTCTGGTCGTGCCAGGCATCTGTGGGCTTGTATTCGAGATCCCACTGAGATAGGTCTACTCGACAGTGGAGTGCAGCACGTGTGAGTTCCCACAAGATGATTAGAGGTGCTTGGTTCAATCCAGGGATGGGGAATCTTGCTGTGTCATTGTCAGTCCATGGGCAAACAGCCCTCAACAAGTTGGCTACTTACGCCAAATGTTTCGTAGCCGATCCGTCAAGGCACATGAAGGCGCCTCTCGACCGAAAGCTGGAGTTCCAAAAATTGGCGTATCCAAGTCAGCCATCTCAGGAAGACTGGAGTAAGCTGTTGCCGGGCTACTCGATCGAATGGGTTCTGCAAGCTTGATGTCGCTGGGTTGTGTCCGAATGGTTGGCCGTGGCGTTTCTAGAGCTGGGAGCACGGGCTCATCGACCGTCTCACTCGGAGTTTGATACTCATACTTGCGAAGCGAAAAGGACGACTGGGGCACATCATCTTCATCATCGCCACCATGTCTGACAACCTCATCTAGAGGTTGATATTCGAACTTTCGTAGACTGCGAGAAAACGAGGTTTGGGGGTCTTTGAAGGAACGATCAGAAATGACAGTTGTTTGGGTGCTCGCTGCGCCGTCATCAGTGGCAGCGGAGAAGACAGTTGGGACAAGGGAGGCCTTGCTCGAGCTGAAAGACCGGTTTCCAAAAGACAAGGACTGGGAATTAGAAAGGCTTGTGGAAGCCGTAGTGGTGGTTGTACTGGCGATGCCATTGGAGCGGACAGTACGTGCGGGTTGCGTAGCGGGCCGTCCCGTGCGAGGAGCATGAGTGGCTCTGGTGCGAACAGGGATGTCATCGATGCTGCTGCATGGCGAATTTACGCCAGGGCCATTCGGAGAGCCTCTGGAGCGCTTCGCGCTGGGATCCGGGAATTCATCGGACGCGCGCTTTGGTCTTGAGCGCTGTTGGCGGACAGTGTCATCTTGCAGCAACTTGAGCAGAAACGCCTGGAGTTGCGCCCGCTCCTCGGAGTTCAAGCGGGAACGATGTGGGTCGTTGAAGGATTTCGGAGTGGTGTCTGGGTCGGCGCGGGGCTTTCGAATCCAATGCTTCAGGTAATCGTCGGCTTGCGCGCGGAAACGGCCAAGGCATATCGCGAGACGGTTGGGATCTTGAAACTTGAGGTAATGCGCTCGACGGTAGATGGCTTCCGAGCGTTCCTGTTCCTCGGTGCGACGTAGTAGCCGGCGCTTACTGGGCGATACAGTCGGATCTGGGATCTGGAGCTGGAGCTGGAAATCAAAGCTAAGGGCGCGAATCGTGCCATTGAGTTCGTCCTGAGCCTGCAGCTTCCTGGAGGAGGGAAGATTGGCCGACATGGCGACCAGCGCCAGCAGCAAGCCGAAAGTCAAAGTGAAAGAAGCGCAAACTGCGGCGGCCGTGGCGTTGTAAAGATTATAGTCGAGGTCTTTGAGAAGAGTTAGGTTAGTGTGTGCGGAGTAGTTAGCATCAAAGCGGGATATCTGCCGAGGCACTGGCTGGCAGCCCTGCAGGAGTCGCAGCCTCGAGGAACTGGCCCAAAGTAGCAAACAATTTCAAAATCACAAAAAGATGTTTATTGGACAGGCGGACATAGCGGAGCCAGGTGTGAGAGAGATTGCCGAAGAGTGTAGGAGCTGATGGGATGGACAGTGAATGGGCTCCCCCCGCACCCAAGACACACACAGGGGGAAAAACCACGTGAGGAATATTGAGACATTGAGTGAAAAGCAATGGTATTGATGAAGAGCAGTGGCGCTGAATGTTTGATAACTGCAGGACCTGCACTTGCCCGCGGCTGGCGGAATGAGGCCAACCATCTTGTCTTGTCTCTGGCGCTTCCATTCCATGACAGACGATTTGATCCAATTGTCTCGTGCTCAAAAGC
>JABFFE010001735.1:0-10686 GCA_013623625.1 Fusarium setosum
TTAATAACTAAATTATAGTAGCTATAAGAATAAGGGGAGGAAACTAGAAGATAAGTTATTAGCGGAAGCTTTTAGCAGATTTAAGATATAGTTATATTGCTAAAAGGTTAATTATAGAAGGTTTCGGTGGATCAAGAAGTCAAAGCAGTTAGGGGGCCGAATGCTATTATTGACACGTTGACATGAACACAATGGTCTAAATAGGACATGCTCCACGCCTCCTTTGAGGACACCGACTCGGCCACCCTGACGCTCTTCCCCGCCGAGCAGCGGCTCCAGGCGTCCGTGTCGTATGCGAGGCTGTTTTCCTGGTACGCCATCACGCTGCTGATCCCCCTGACCGGCATCATCCTCAAGCTCCTTCATCGTTCGTCCAGGCGAGAGATGGTCGTGAGCAAGGCGGCTGTGTTGTTCACGGATCCGTCCGGTGTGTTTGACCAACACCCGGAGCTGGCTGGCGCGACGTATATCACCAAGGAACAAAAGGATATGGAACCGATTCTGCTGAGGCCATCCGAGTCTACACCGGGTCGGATGCGACTGGAGCTGAAGGGGAGCTGAAGGGGGACACCATGGTCTGGCGGGTTCTTAGAAAGGAGATGCTTTGGCTACCTCTGGAGTATGGAATGGTGGCATCGGCTATGGTGGAATTAATAGTCGCTATCAGCTTTCGTTCTAGTCGTGTATTAGTAATGAAGTTTTCTTTAAGCGGATATAGGTAAATTTACGTCTTTAATCGTAGTCTTTCCCGGTTCTTAGTGTACTATATGCTATTAGTTATTCTGATTCTACCTCGTGAAGCTGGCTGCTATAGGCAGCTAGCGATCGAAACAAGTACTCCTTGAGCAAAGACCGAATATCCGAGGACCCAGCCCTATAGCCCCCTTCTGCGGCCCATGACAGCGGCGTCCGGCCGCGGTTGTCTCTGGAGTCGACCTCGACGTTGCCTGGTTAATAACGAGAAGTGTTGGTACCTCTATCGCAATAGAAAAATAGGTGGTAGCTACTGTACCTCCTCTTTTGCGCATTTTAATTGGGCCGACCCGGCTTTCAGTGCGCTAGTGCAGCCTCAGTGGCACTGAGGAGGTGGGAAAACCAGTGCTAGGGGTTGAGAAGCCAATAAGAAGAACGATCTTCGAATACCTGCACCTAACGCCCTCAAGACGAAGCAACCCGTCCGTCCAGGCTTACCGTCACTCGGAGAGTGGCACTAAGATAGATTTCTGATTGTCCCAACCTCCTGAATTGGCAGCGCATCCATAACGCTCCATATCCCACATCAAAGGCGTGGAGAGGCGGCGGACGACCCTTGGTGATGAGCAATTTCGGCATCAACGAGCATAGGCTCAGGTAGTTTTTCACGGCTGGGCAGTAGTCTGAGATGCGTTTGCTTGTTTCGCAGCATGGCATAGCGGTAAAGTTTCTCTGCAGTTAGATCCGCACGTAAGAAGCGACGTTCTATGTTTCACTTATCTAGCCTAGCTGGTAAGGAAACTGGGGTTCTCTGGCCATTAGTCCCTAATTCGGGACCTACCCTAGAACCCGGAAGCACAGCCACGTCTATATTTTCCCATCATGATCTTCCAGCAGCTCTCTCTGATATACGCGGCTACCAGCACCTTGCCTTCACTATAACAAAGAACACAGCGTCTTTCCACATCTCTAGCACTTACAGCAGTGAGCAGAGGATGCCGCCATCTTGGTCGCACAATAACGGCCAAACGTTAGAGCAGGACCTAACCTATGGAACTACCAAGTTGCGCCGTACGACGGCCCTGCCGGTAAGTATGGGCGGTTTCCCTAAAATACATAAGGTATGTTTCTCGTTATAAGGTTTGCCGCAAAGATATCTGCTATTCAGTGTGAACTTGATATCGACTTGTGTAGCTGGTTGAGCCATCCCCGCCCTTTTATACTGGTTCGTTCAAGAGATATTTGCGCAGCTGGCAACGTGAGTGAGTTGACCAGAGACGGGATGAGTTTTACTCGACTTGTTCTGAAGCATTTCGTCGTCATTGGTCACTGTCAGGACAATTATCCCAACGCCTGCAGCTTATAAGTTGCGGCTTTGTCAAATTTTTTCTCTTCCGTAGACGCGTACAAACAACGAGGAGAGCGTCATAATGTCACCTTTGAGTTTGACAGCGTGGGGCAGGGACCAGAAAGCCCCATTAGAGAGAATCGGAGTTAGTGTTTTGGTCGTTGGTCTTGGCATCGGACTTTGTGACCGCGAAAAGTCAGTAAACCCGAGTGCCGGCGGAGTCGAACACGCGTCAGCAAAGCAAGGGCAGGTGAGATTTTAAGGTTATGAGATTAACTACGAGCTACAAAACTGCTTTTCAAGAAGCTCTGACGCTGATCTATTCTATTTGAGGCTTTGATTGTTGATCCTGGTTTCTTGGCGTAACAACTGTTGAGATGTTGTCTCACAGAAGCAGGGGTATGAGGTTACTTCAGCTTGACCCCGCCACTTTGATGATGACGACGGGCCTAAATGATTGATAATCTGGATTCCGAGACGTCAAATTGTGTGCTTTAAGTTGTCGCACACCCCCTCTACCTTGCCGAGCATCGTCCCCGACAGTATCACCACCAACTCGTGAGACCCACAGGTCTCCCTCGGCAGAATGCTCATCATTCTACGCGTCATTCTGACCCTTTGGGCGGCTACGCTGGCCAGTCCGACGCGTCATATCGAAGGTAAATGGGAAACATTAGCCTCAATCCCCATCGCTCCTCGACAAGAACACGCAGTCGTCGCTCTCTCCGAATCTACCATCGCAATAGTCGGAGGAATCATCCCAAATCCCGATGGCGAGGGTTTCAACACCACATCGATTCTACAATTTTACGACATTCCTTCCGATACCTGGCGATCAGGTTGTCCGGCACCGATTAAAGTCAACCATCCCAACGTTGCTGTAGTTAAAGGGAAAATCTACCTGCTGGGCGGACTTGCTGCCGCCTCTGACGGTGCTTGGCGCGCCATCTCGGACTCTTGGGTCTATGATCCAGAAACTGACAAATGGTCGTCTCTTGCTCCTCTTCCTGATGGAGAAAAGAGAGGTAGCGCTGCCATGGCTGTCTACGGCAACACAATATACCTGGCTGGAGGTATGCGAACTTTGGAGCCAGTTGGGCCAGAGGGAGAGCAAGATACAGTCGACGTCGTCTCCGCATTCGACACCGCCTCATCGACCTGGGTTGATCTTTCTCAGGCTTCCAAGAAGCTTCTTCAAGAACGTGACCATTCAGCCGCTGCTGTCGTCGGAAGCAAGTTCTACGTCCTCGGAGGGAGACGTCGAGGCCAATACCGAGTAAAAGATACTGTCTTCATCCTCGACCTTGAAGACTTGGAACAGGGATGGGCGTTGAGTCGCGGAAGGATGCCTACTCCACGCGGTGGTGTTGTCGCTGGCACCGTTGGTACCAAGGTATACGTCTTGGGCGGGGAGGGAAACCCGGAAGAGGGATCCGAGGGTGTCTTTGACGACGTCGAGGTTTTTGATACCGAGACTGAGACTTGGAAACAACTCGAACCTATGAACCTTCCTAGACACGGAGGGATGGCTGTTGCTGTGGATGGTGGTATTTATCTTCCAGGTGGAGGCATGAAAGAGGGTGGTTCCCCTGTTGATGTTTTGGATGTCTACTGGCCCTGAACATGCAGGTCAATTGTGTAGGGTTGTACTGCGAGGTATAATGGTCGCCAAAGTGCAGGAGAACGTCCCTTATTGGGTACATTAATACCAAGATTTATATTCCGAGCCCAAGCTATAGGATAAAGTTTTAAGGTTCATTTAACCTTGGTCCACTTTATTAGAATTGAACTTGTCAAGTTCATGACCTAAGTGTGTCGTAAATGGGGACTATTCGAACCCTTGTTAACCCTGTCTTGAATTGTGTTTCATTATCCCGGGCTCAGGGTGAAGATAAGCATGTTGCTACATTACCCGGAGCACGGCAAAACTCATGCCTCCACTGTACGCAGCAGTCAGGCTTAAGCCAAGAATGAGAACGACTGGACGGCAACAGGGAGTGCTACCCCTGTTACCCCTCGTCTGCGTCGAATCACGCTATCAGCATCCTCTAGGACACGTCGGCGTCAGATTGTCTTACATCAAGTAAAATATCGCTCATCAATCAATTAACCAAGGACTGAATTGGCAACGTCTCTCGCAATTCTTACGGCTGATATATCTATCGACCCTAGACTCCCATATTGAAGGCCATGGCCGAGACCACGTCCGAGCGCCCATTAGAGCCTGTCGGCCAGATTGAGGCAGATGATGCCAACATTGCTGACGATGAGTCGGCACTCGGCGAGTCGGACGCTGAAAGCTCGACCGCATCCCTCTCCAGCACCATCTACAAGTTCCGAGAGGAGAACGGCCGGACGTACCATGCCCACAAAGACGGCGCCTATATCGGCCCTAACGACTCCCCGGAGCAGGAGCGCCTGAATTTCCAGCACGCCCTCTGCCTCCTCACTTTTGAAAATCGCCTGGTCCTTGCTCCAATAGGCCAGGATGGTGGCGCGCCTATCCGCAGGGTGCTGGACGTCGGCACAGGAACAGGATGCTGGGCCATTGACTTTGCCGATGAGCATCCAGAGGCGACCGTTATAGGGATTGACCTCAGTCCTATTCAGCCATCTGCGGTGCCGCCGAATGTCGAGTTCCAGGTTGACGATCTGGAGGATGACTGGACTTTTGCCGAACCGTTTGACTACATCTATACTCGATTCATGACCGTCTCATTTGCCAATTGGCCTCGCTTCTTTGAGCAGAGCATGACACATCTGACTCCTGGTGGCTGGATTGAAGTTGTTGATATCCTGCCTCCAATCTCGGATGACGACACCATGTCTCCCGACACGGCGCTTTACAAGTGGTCGCATTTGCTACTCGAGGGTACTGAAAAGATTGGTCGACCTTTTGGTGGAACTGCTCTGTACAAAACACAAATTGAAGCGGCCGGTTTTCGAAATGTCACGCAGCATATCTTCAAGTGGCCCCAAAACCGGTGGCCGAAGGACCCTAAATACAAGGAGCTGGGTAAGGAGCCTTCCAAACCTTAAATCGAATGGTCCATGTCCGACGTTGTAACTAATTCGTCCTATTCCAGGTTCTTGGACGCTTGAGAACATCTCTAGTGCCCTTGATGCCATTAGTAGTGCTCTTTTCACCCGAGTTTTGGGTTGGTCCAAGTCCGAGCTTGATGTCTTCCTTGAGGAGGTTAGAAAGGATATTAGGAACCCAGCGATTCACGCGTATTGGCCAATGTGAGTCCGAGAAAGTCCCAAGATTCGCCATATCAAGTCATTAACATTGATGATAGCTACGTCATTTACGGCCAGAAGCCCCAATGATCACATCAGCTGCTGTCTCTTATCCACACCCGACGTGTTTATGCTATAATAAATATTTAGCCACGATGGTTTATTATCATCTGGCTTTATATACTCTCCGCTGCTTTGCCTAGTTTAATCCTATCTAGGCACTATACAATCAATGGCGCTTGCAGTTTATATGTGCTAATGCTCAAGGGCCAAGTCCGCTGCGTTGGCCTTCACACTGTCTTCTAAACTGACAAAACGTGTTCCATACGCCTCAATGAGGAGCTTCTCCGCCCTCTCCATTGGCTCAAAGGTGCTAAGATCCTCCCCATCGTTTGGCATATTCTTCCACTCCCTCTCCGGGAAATACCTCCGAAGGATGCTAATAATGGTATTGATGTTGACCGGTCCAGCTACGGCAAAGATACGTTCAAACTGGACAGAGGGGTGAGCTAGAGCAATGATATGCAGCCGAGCGTCATCCTGGACGTTGATGTAGTGCTGAGGCGGAATATCTTTGAGCGAGTCGTAGTCTGTATCCCAGAGGGCTTTGACCCAGCGGGCTGATGTTGGATATCCTTGATTAGACGAACTGATCAACGAGCCGATGTTTGCATTCGGAAGAACTATGTTTAGTTAGTAAGTAAGGCATCTATAGGGTTCTGATGATTCATACTAGCGTTGACAACCAGGGTGGACTTGTTCTCCTTGACCCAGGCAGTAATCCGTCGTTCCGCTTCAACCTTGCTGGCTGAATAGACGGTAGCACCGTCGACACCAGGCTTCCAAGCTCGTTCCATAGCCTCGTCGTTGAATGTGTCGGCGATAATGGTGAACCTTTTACCCGGCTTCGGCTGGGTTGCTGCAAACGAAGACGACGTGTAAACGAAACGCTTCATAGTTGGCTCCTTCGCTGAGGCTTTAACTGCGTTGAGGGCGCCATCGACTGATCTTGGTATCGCTATTTGAGGGTCTCTAGAGCCCGTCATGTCATTTGCAACATGGAAAAAGCCAGCAGCGCCTGAAATATGGTGAGTCATTGTAACACGAGCTTAGAGAGTCGATTTAGTACCTGAAACAACCTTGCCGAAGGCTCCTTCGGCCGCCATGTCCGGTACTTGGACCAATTCAAAGTTTTCAAAACCATACTTGGTCTTGAAGTAATCTTCCGCCCAGCCTCCATTTTCAGTGTTTCGTGTGGTTCCGCGGACTTTGTAGCCTGCTGCAAGAGCCTGGTCTGCAACGTGCGAACCGATGAGGCCAGTGACACCCGAGACGACGACCCAACTGCCGAAAGGGACGGCGGGTTTTTTGATGTTAAGAGTAGCCATTGTAAAGAATGAAATAAATAGGATGATATCGAAATAGCATGCTGTGAACTGCAAGATCTTCAGCGAGCAACAAAGGAACGATTCCAGCTACTCAAAGAGGGGACTTCATCTCTTATACCTGTCACACACCCATAGAGATGATGTACTCAGTCGAACTCCCGAGATACAAGCTACTTCGTAATCGGCATAGAAGTATCCCCCTTTGGAAGTGGAGCATAAGCCAGTTGCATATGCCCAATGACGGTGCCGCACTAGAGCGCAAACTAGCAAACTCGGAATGGGCCGATGAGCGGAATAAGCCAGTTGCATAAATGCAGACTCGGTCCCTTTTGTCAGAAAGACCAGCCTTACCTTCTACCTATCTTAGTAGCACATTTCGATCAACGAATGAATGGCTACCCGTCCTAACATCACTAAGCCCTCGGAACCCTCATTGGGTCGTTTTCAGCAACTCCCCGATTTGTGGGCTGCCAAGGATGACTGGACCGGCGTGACAAGCACAGCCCAGAGAAAGAAGTTGCAGAATCGTCTAAACCAGAGAGCTTATCGTAAGCACATCGGCGGACTTGTTCATATTGAAGACTCGGCTAATCCTTGATCCACAGGGAGGAGACAGAAACGGAATAGCCTACAAGCAAAAGAGCCATATGAGGCCTTGGCCTTTTCCTCAAGCCAAACGATGTCTACAGCAGAGAAAGGCTTCAGCCGGATCGAACAAGTAGCAGCCAATACAAAGGTTTTCCTCGCAAATACCAACGGCCTTTCACTTATCATCCGGCTGGATGAGGTGGTGTTCCTGCAAGAATTCCTTCGACGGGCTTATGAAGAGTATACCTTCAACACCCCCAGACCCTCAGCCCTGCCGCTGCTAATCCGGATAAACGTTCTCAACGCACTGGCCCACAACGCTTCCAAACTTTCAATGTCTCCGGATGGACTTTGTTGTGCCGAACTCATATCACCTTTCAATCTCATTGGCCCCTCGCTCCCCGGCCAGTCACGTCTGTCTACCGACTATCCCGGTGCCCTACAGCCTACCCCACTGCAAAGAACAATCATCCACCATCCTTGGATTGACTTACTACCATTTGAAGATTTACGAGACAACATGCTTGAACTGATCAACATCGGACTGTTAGACGACGACGAGCTTTGCTCTGATATCCTTGGCCTCAGTGAAGGTGACTTGAGCGATAGTCCCGCAATGATTGTGTGGGGTGAGCCATCAAATGGCAACTCATGGGAAGTCAACACAGCTTTCTTGCGTAAATGGGGTTGCTAGTTAGAGGTTGCTCTCAAATCATTGAAGCCACCAATAGATGGAGGGTTAGCAGGGGTGAGAAACCTGTCATGTTCGAAACTCGAGCGTTATAGAGTTTATAGTAATGAAAAGGCTATATGAAACCCTTATGCGATTATATGTAAGCCTAATTAAGAAGATCTGGCCTTCATTGGCATCAAAAGAATTCTGAGATGTCGTGCATGCGTAGGATGAGACTATGGCGCGGGAACTACTTCGCAATAGCAGAAAATAGAAGCCAGTTGCGCCCTGCGTTTCCTGGAGAGAAAGTCCGGTTGCCTCTGCCCAGCTGGAACCCTTATCACCCTCCTACTTGCTCTCAAACAAGTGATCGAGTTGGTTTCGTGGCTGACTGATATCACGAGACACCGGATCTCGTCTACAACAGACTAGTCGTCTTGAAGTTTCGTGAGCAGCCGGGTTGGCATGTCCTGGGCTTCTTCGATGTGGTCCCGCACCACCAGCAACCAAGGGGACTCGGAGGTCACAAAGACAAGCGAATCGTCAAGAGGGTGAATAAGCATCGGAGCATGAGGGGAAACCTCCAACTCATCGGGTGGTTGAACATGTACGGGAAACCGTATTTCATTCCCTATATGGCAGAAAATGTCGGATAATGTTTACAAATTGCCAGGTATGGAGAGTTCCCCGTCCCTAGTTGTGGGCTTGTAGAGGATGATGATGTACACTTGCGTCGTCGATGACATCCTGAAGATAGACATAAGCGTATCGACGATGCAGCCAATGTCGTAAGTTGCAACGATCCGGCCTTGGATGGTGGTACTGGGGAACCGCGAAGCCCAGTCAGGCCTGGGACTAAGTGATCGGAATTACCATTCCGAACGTAAGGATCTCCAGAAATTTAGGCCGGCCGGCCCCCAGCCTGGTTATCTGATCTTTTCTGTCGCTGAAAGACATTGTTTCTGTGTTTACATGCTACGGGACGTATCACTGTATTGTTACGTGGCCCTTGGTGTCTGGGCTCCTTATCTGACCGAGGGCTGCTCGCCAGTCCGGTTACTGGTATTACTCAGTGACCTCGCATGGGATCTGCAACAGCTGCTAGCTACCATTGGTCGTGCATTGGTCTCTGCATCTCGGCTTCAGCGACATCGGAGTAGTCTGTGACTACAAAACCTCGGGGTTAGGTTCCCCTCATCCAAGCAAGATACTGTGTCAGATTATTTCTTTGTCGTAATCAATACCTTCACAATGGAACCTATACTTCTCCATACAGACGATGCTGGCCGAAGTCAACAAGATGAACCTTCTGCCCGAACAGGCTACCGCCGGACAACCCGAGACCTTAAGCCGTGGCTGCAGGTGCTGGTGGGCTTTCTGGTAAACTTCATGACCTGGGGTAACCCAAATAGCTACGGTGTCTACCAGCTCTACTACTCAAACACGACTAGCTGGTCGTCCTCTCAAATCTCCTGGATCGGCTCCGTTCAGCTCTTCCTCACCTTCGTCACCGGCACCATCTCGGGTCGCTTTGCAGATGCCGGTTACGCCCGCCATTGCATCTTGCTCGGCTCAAATCTAAATGTGTTTGGCCTGATGATGACGAGTATTACAAAAAAGTATTGGCAGGTGATCCTGGCGCAAGGTGTCTGTGTAGGCATCGGTGGAGGCATGATGGCCATGCCGGCCGCGGCTGCCATTGGCTCGCACCTGAGAAGCAGACGAGCCCTTGCAATGTGCATAAGCGGCTGCGGCGCTGGGATCGGAGCTATTGCCTATGCCTCTCTTGTTCAGTATCTGATTCCGGTTGTCGGCTTCCCCTGGGCCGTCCGTTGCTGCGGATTCCTCTCGTTGGTGTGTGCTGTCGGGGCTAATATTCTATCTCGGCCCCCTCTTTACACAAGGAAGACTGGAGGCCTCATCGACTGGTCGGCGTTCCAAAGCCCGTTCTTCATTGTCTTTTGTGTTAGCAGCTTCTTCATATACTTTTGCCTCTTTGCGGCCATGATATACGTAAGTCTTCCTGCTCATAAGCAAGCTCGTTCATACCTGAGCCTGACGCGGATTCTTGATTAGATCAACTCGTTTGCCACAGCAGTCCTGGACTTGCCTCCAAGTTCCTCAATTCAGTTCTTGTTGATCTCTAATGCCGCTTCTCTCCTGGCACGTCCTCTGTCGGGACTCATTGCAGATCGGCACTTTGGCGAGGTCAACACGTGGAACATACTTTGTGTTCTCTTGTCAGCCATGATTTATGCATGGATTGGAATCAAGAACCGCCAGACCATGTACATGTACTCGTCACTGATGGGATTCGTTAATGGTGGCGCACAGGGATTGTTCCCTAGCGCGATTAACAGTCTGAGCATGGGTTCTAACAAACTGGGAACCCGGCTGGGAATGGTGTTTGGCATTTGTGGCGTGGCCAGTCTTATAGGTCCTCCGGTTATGGGGGCCATCATAGATGGGAGTGGTGGAAAGTATCTGGGGGCACAGCTGTGTGGAGGCACTATTATGGCAATGGGCAGCTTGACCGTGGCCATGTCTAGGTTATTCTTTTCCGGAAGCGCTAGGGAAAGCCAAGGTTGGAGGTCTCAGCTATCCATACTCCGGCATTCTAGGCCGTTGACTGCACAAGAGTCGGGCCAGTAAGAGAAGCCGGCTCTAGCGTTGACATTATGAGTATTAAGCAACTATGTTAGCATCGGGTCTATCTGAAGTGCGCAGCTGCCAGTAGCTTACCTTTACTATAATAA
>JABFFE010001736.1:0-23974 GCA_013623625.1 Fusarium setosum
GTCTCCGTCTCGATCCTCCATGATGCCACCTCCGCCGCCCCCGGGACGACTTCCCCCATTAACATCCTCCACCTCCTTATCTGGCCGTCCCCCTTCTCTCGCCCAGTTCCCCGCTGCAAACTCGGCCCAGCGTGCTCGAGGTCCAGTTCCAAACCGAGGTCCTCCTACTTCCTCCGGCCTTGCGCCGCCGCCAACTCACTCCTCCAAGCCTTCAAAGCCTAGTCGCAAGGTCCTGCTCACCCCGGGCCACTCTCCCCTTGACTGGGCACGTATCTCTGGCCCAAATTCTGACCTCCGTGGTGTCGATCCGCAAACCCCGTATCTTCGTGTCACACCATCTATGCTAAAACGCCAGACCGGCCGCAAGGGCAAGGACGCGTGGATGGCGCTCAACGGCAAGGTGTACAACATCACGCCCTACGCTGACTTCCATCCCGGTGGCGTTCCAGAGCTGATGCGCGGTGCCGGTCGAGATGGTACCAAGCTGTTTGGCGAGATCCATCCTTGGGTCAACTACGAGACCATGCTGTCCGCCTGTCTGGTGGGATTACTTGTCGAAGAGTCTGAAGGCGTCGAGAACCAGATGGATAAGATGGATTAGACCATTAATGCCATGTCATGAATATGTAGAACTGGACTTGTACTAAGAGGGCATGGGAAACCTGGAGGGAATGGGCTGTAGAGCGTGTTTGATACACCATTGTTGCACCATAGATGCCACCCTTAGAGTAGATAGATGTACACTAGCTAGAGAGATACCCCTGCTGCATAGAGACTTACAATTACCGTCTCTTTCCAAACCGAAACTTGAGCTCATCATCACTGTCGTCACTATCGGCAATTTCCATGACTCTGCGTGTCGGCCGCGCCCGTTTCGGAGGCTGTTGTCCACCCGCTGGCTCAGCTGCAGCCCGTTTGCTCCCTTGGCTAGTAGCCCGGGATGACTGGCTTCTGGTGTTGGCCTGTGACTGCGAAGCCGTAGCCCGTGTCCCGCGTTTCCGTGTTGCAGGTGCTGATGATTGTTGTGAGACCCCCTTGTCTTCTTCGTCACTGCTATCCGAGAGGACGACCCCGACGGTTCGTCTTTGAGCAGGTCGCGCCGGCGCCGGCGCTGGTGCAGGTACCGAGTTCTGTGATTCTGCCCCTGAGGGCTGACTGGCATTCCTCCTCCTCCTTTCACCGTCCTCATCTTCGAGCCAGTAGTCGTCGCCCACGCCAAACTCTTTGGTCTTGACCTCTGTTAGGGGCACGATGACCCTTGCTGGTTGGCGACCTGCCACCTCTCCTCGTGGTCTGAACTTTTTAAAGTTCTTCATGCCGTTCCACTTTGGGTTCCATCGCCCGTCGCGAATGTCTTGTTCTCTGGTCCTGGCCTGACTCGGTTGACGTACCTCCATCTCCTCTACAATATTGAGCCGGCGAATCTCGGAAAGATCAACATCATCCGGCAGATTCGCCAAGTCTTCCTTCTCAGCTCGAGCCCGAGCCTCTTCTTGTTCTCTATTCTGCGCGGCCATTGCTAGAATGTCAAACTCCTTTTTGATCTTCTTCTTAGGCTTTGGGGCCGTCTCTGCCGGTTGAGATTCCACCTCTTGAGATGGTGGGTTGAGATCTTCACCTCGTTCTATCCGCTGGCGCTTAAACCTCTCTGCTGCAGTGGTCATGCCGTCCATGAGATCATCTTCTGGGAGAGGCGAAGCGCGCCTCTTCCTTTGCGACGACCGGGTAGTTGTTGTCTCTTCAGTGGCAAGGGGGATATCCGGCTCCTGGGATACAAATAATCCCTCCTCCTCCTCCACTGGCGGCTGCACTGGTGGTTGATTCACCGGTGCTGAAGTGGAAGGGGTGTCTTCCATATCAATGTCTGCATCATCGTCGAAGCCCGCAAATCGCCTCTTGACCGTTCTCCTAGGTCTTCCTCTTCTGGGAGCGGGTTGTGACTCCTCGGCTGCTTGTGACGCTTGGGTTTGTGTGTTTGCTCTTTGTGAAGGACTTGTGGCTTCAGGTTCAGGATGTTCAGCTGGAGCTTGTTGTCGCTCCTGAGTGTTTTGTGCGGACTCGACCTCGAGTGGGCGACGCAGGATGCTCGCGTCTTTGATGAGAATGGCCTCCAAAAACTCGCTCTGTTCAATAGGACGGTGATCAAGCCTGAGGGATATCGACGTGAAGAACTCGGCGTACCAATTGACCAAAGAACCTTTCGAAGGTACAAACCGGACTACTACCACACCTTTGCCCTCGCTGCCATCATTAAAAGCACCGAGGCCTTTCTCGCCGGCGACACTCTTGACGTACTGAACAAACTCGTCTACAGTAGTCTCTTTGGGCACCACATTGCCCAGCAATGCCTTGCCGCCTCCGGTAGTGATTGGCGCTAGCAGGTTGGTGTATTGCGCCTTGTCGTAGAAGATGAAGGTGTATCCTTCAAAGATGTCGCTTCTTTCGGGATCGGGGGCATAGGTTGAGTCTGGATGTTGCACAGGTTCTCCGCCTTTAGGTGGCAGGTGCTGCAAGGCATCGGGCCAGTTCTGGTTAAAATCCTGCTCCAGGGGGCTAATATCGGTGATATCAGCGCCCTGTGCCAAGCTCGCGGCCTCGACAACGGCATCAAGAAAGGTCTCGGTTACAATGTGTTTTCCATTGATGAGTGCCTGAAGTCCCTTGGCGGTATTTCGCTTCTTTGACACGACATGTGTCGTCGCTTTGACATATTCTGTCACGAGCTTAATGTCAAGCTGCTCGAACCTGTCCCGAAGTGTTGTCAAAGGGTCCGTTTGCAACTCCTTGCTGGTGAAGGAGAAGGCGAAGACGACTGGCTCCCACGAAAGACTATAACCGATTAGCTAAATGGTCAGGAAGCTTGGTTGGGACGTGCTTACTGGAACTTATTCGGGCATTTGCCCATCATCAACTCGGCACTGTCTCCTTCAACCACCTTTTTCTTGCCCTTGATCTTTTCGCCATTGACAACAGTTCCTATCTTTGTCCCCAAATCCTCGATTGTGAGTGTCGACCGACTGGTGGGATTGTGCGCCTGGCCATCTTCGACTGGACTAACGGTGATGGTCAGATGCTTTCGCGAGATGGTGTTGTGGGATATGGCTAGTTGACCAGCTGATTATCGTCGTCAGTTAAGAGGCTCCCCCGGTCCTAGTGCAAGGGCTCTCACGCTCTGCCGCCGTTCGGCCAAATAGATAGGTCTTGCCAGGTCGCAGCCAAAGCCTCCGGCCTGTCGAGATGTCAGTCAGCAAAGACAAAGCGCGCGACTTGGGGGCCATTTTCTTACCATCAAAAGCCTCAGGATTCTCCAGGATCCACATCTCCGGGCGTCAAGTACGACGCGAGGCCGTTCAGTGTCGCAGTCACATAAAGGTTTTGGCCTAGGCCGTATGACGTGAGGTCAAGGTCGCGAATCTTGCGGTGCGGAGACGCGTCCACCGGGAACTTTCGCGACGCCAGGTCACGTGCTGGAGGGAGGACACCAACAGGCAGCCACCAAGGGGCGAGCATCGAGCACAAAAGACGATAGGAAGGGGTCTCGTTGCCTATTTTTGTTGGCCTCTATTTTGGGGAAGAGATTGACACCCGATCCTCCACGATGTTTTGCATTTAGGCCACAGCGCAAAAGCTACGTATGCCGTGAGCACTCGGTTAGCCGCAGACTTAGAAACGTCACCTCGACACTTCATGCTTCCCGTCCCCGATTTGACGAGTTGAGTTGTACTCGGTAATATGCGGCGGCATTTAAAAGTAAATCGGACCATGTTGGCGATAAGATCATCGC
The DNA here is from genome assembly GCA_013623625.1 of Fusarium setosum. Lineage (NCBI taxonomy): Eukaryota > Fungi > Ascomycota > Sordariomycetes > Hypocreales > Nectriaceae > Fusarium > Fusarium setosum. The sequence goes on from JABFFE010001736.1 coordinate 3,785, forward strand.
CACAGTGCAATGTGATGTCATCAAACGTTCTTTGGGGGCCGTTGCGACACACTAACACCAGGCTGCAGCCGGACGCCTAATCATTATCAACGGCTTCAAACATGAAACATTGAACTTATTGATGGCTAAATTGCAACTTGTCTCCAATCTGTGCTCACTGTGAAAGCAGCAGGAAGCCCATTCATTGTTGGGCTGTCAAGACCCAGGAACCAGAAGCTCTACTATATCGTACATCCCTCATTGAACATAGCGCCTATCTTACAAGACACTAACACCCTCGCATACAACAACGGGTACTCCCTTGATCGCTGCGCAATTAGAACATCGAATGTGGCCACATCCTATACACTGGGGATTCACTGCCCAGCTCGAGACTTCGGCGCAATGGCACTGAAGTCTGTTAGTATATGTAACTTACAAGTGCTATTAGGTCACTAACACATTTCCAGTAGTATGCCTCCCGAGAGAACATGTTGATCTATCAAGGTTTAATACCAATCATAACTCACGGTCCATCTTCGAGCAGGAGTAACTTACTGATCTCGATGTTTGATATCGTCACTTGTAAAAGATACATTCGTCCGAGAGAGGATGAGGCTCAAGCACGCAACACACGGTGGCAACAGGCCCAGTGACCCGTCTTTATGCCGAAAATTGAGGCTCTGCTGAGGCCCCGGGATCAGGCTCGGCATGACAGCGTGGGATTGCTACCCCCAGGACCGAGTTAGTGTCAACCTCCTCTCCACACTCCCGACCGTCCCCCCAAAGTCCATGGCAGGGTTATTAGGCATATTTATTTGGTAAGACGTAGGTTTATACCAACCATAATAAACGGAAGGCATCTCGGGGGTGTTGTCCAGTTAAACCCGCGTGAATTTCCCCAGTCCAAAGAGGGAAACAGGACTCGCATGCGCAAATTCCGCTTGCGTGCCGGTAATGATATCATTCTCATCTCGCAAATGGGTGCTCCAATGACGTACAGTGTGCATATCTGGCTACTAACTTACTTTCGTTGGGCAAGTCATATCATGAGCTCTGACTGCGCGCTGATTGACAAGTTCGCCGGTGTAAGTGATCGTGAACAAGTTCACGATGTAACACAACCACGCAAAAGGTCATTTCTTGTAGACTTGAGCAGCATTTCGGTCAGATGCAGTAAAATTAGAATGTAGCTAAAGCTGATAGTTCATCGAGGCTCCCAAGTCGTGAAACCCCCAACTTGTCAATCCAGTTACAATGCATATCTCACGAGGCACCACCCATACCACCTTTCATCCCTCACGGCCTCCAACCAGTCGGGTGTAAACCCTCAGCATCGGACTACTGTACGTCTGATGAACCAGTCTGCATCACACAGCTTTGACAGTCGTGATCTCGACCCGGCATTGCTGGCATCGTGGATGATGGCAGGTCAAGCACATTTCTGTCGTCGCAAGTAGCCAGAAATTAGAACACGCATGCTATCTCATCAGCATGTCCTTGCTCACACTGGAAACAGCCAACTCACGCATGTCCACTGCTGGATCGTCTGGGATGGCATCCTGAGCTTCTTAACACAACAGTGACGTTTGATACGATTATCGTGAGACCAGTGAGAACCAATAGTGCTTCTATGTTAGGACAGTAGAATAATATGGACACTAGGTTTGGGGGTAAGGACGTTCAGGGTTGGTCAAGATGTGAAGGGCCAAGGCCTCTAGACACTCAGCTCTTATATCTACCCAGGTATTGGACGGCACTCGCACATCGATTCCACGAAGAGCTGCCTCAGGCGTTGAAACAGCTAGACTTTTTCGCTTGCTGTTGCCTGTTCAAAAGTGCAAGATATCATGCTATGGATTGGTGAAAGCAATTTGAGGCCATCCAAAGATTGCGGGGTTGACAGGCATGGCTCGACCCGAGTATCAAGAAGAGCTAATGGAATGCTTCAAGCCGAAAGTGAGGCTCACACCGACTTTTCACGACATCTTATATTTGGTTTATTATTCCGAGATTGTCTGTATGTGTGTGGTATCATTGTAACCCAGCCTTGAGTTTGTCAAGTCCCCGTGGGGTGCTTGTGCCTATCCGGCCTTCAAGTTGCCCATGCTCTTTTGACCAGGGACGTTTCCGATAGGCAGTAACTCGAGCTCCAAGCCAGTCATTAAAGTAAGCATGCGTGAGTTAAGTCCAGTGGTATCGATGAAGATACAGTGGGCATTCATTAGTCTCTCAGTAAGAAACTCGACGTTTCAGACGCGGCCGGACTTATAGCAGTCCGCTAACATCCTCTTCCGGCCAGCTCTCTTGCTCTTGATACTGACCGCTTCACTGTTCTGCGTCCTAACACGGTCGATTTCCTCGGGATCCTGGTTGGTGACACGAGCGATCTCCGCAATCTCTGCTATCTTCCACCCACGGAGAACAAACAGACAAAAGCCCGCCGTGACATACATGAAGCCCACAAAGATCTGTGCTCCAATGTACTTGTGTGTCCCGGCGACGATCTCCAACGCCATCGGCTCGCTGAATGTGCAAGGTAGGACAATGACGAGCCACATTAGGTTGAGTGCGGTAGGCACGTCGGCGAGGCCGACAACCTCTGCAGTAATAGGGGCGACAGTGGCCCAGAAAGTCCCCCCCACGGCTCCGCCCACGATGGTAAAGAAGAGCAAGACGCCATACGACTTGGCATTGATCCAAACAGCGAAGACGAGAATGGCGGCCAGAAATGTAGTCACGGTACCCATGTTAATTCTTCCACTGCGATCGCTGAAATATCCGATAAAAGGGCGACCCGCACCTTGTCCCAAGTTGAAGATGGCACTGACCATGGACGCCTGAGAAGCACCGAGGCCGATAAAATTGGCATAGTTTGCTAAACTGAATATCAGAACGACGTAGCCCAGCATGCTGAACCAGCCGTAGCCGAGGAGGAGGATATACTCGGGGCGCTTAAAGAGCTGGATGTCGAAGGGGGCCTGGCGGGAGCCAATGATCTTGTTACGATCCTTGACCAACAGGGTACAGATGATGTTGACCACGAAAACAAGGATACCGAGAATCCTATATGCCCATTTGACGCCCATGTTCTCAATGATAGCACCCGATGCCAACGAATAGAGAAGACCGCCAAGCCCAGAGCCAGCTGCGCTGAAGCCATTCGCGAGGGACCGACGGGTGGTGAACCATTGTGGAACGATGCCGACACTCGGGACAAAGAGGAAGCCCATTCCGAGTCCAAAAAGAATCCCTTGAGTGAGAAAGAGGTGCCAAATCTTGGAAGCAAAGCTTGCACATATCAAGCTAGTTGTTTCGAGGGCTACGCCCAACAATAGGGTGGGCTTCGTGCCTATTTCGCGGACGAGGACGGTGGCGACGGGGGAGATTAGCAAGGCGCAACTAATGCTTAGAGATCCGATAAAAGCGTAATCCAAGGATTTCGCGCCGGGGAACGTATCGTTGGTGAGATAATGCGCAAGGAACACTCCGTAACTCGAATTGAGCCCCCATGTATGGGCGTTGATTGTCGCAACACAGGCCGTACAAACCCAGCCATATCCTCCGTTCGGTGGGGGTGGGGGACCGTCATTTTGAGAGGGAAACATGTCGCCACTCTCTTTTTCTTGGGCTGAGCGGCGGTCCTCGTCTTGGTGAACGGAAGTGATGGCATCGACATCTTGGGTGGTGGAGGTGTCCTGGCTCCTTCGACCAGAGCCCCTCTCCGGATCTGGGGCGTGGGGATCATGCTTTTCAGACATGTCTTCCAGTGATGCAAAACCAATTGGACTGCTCCAGACTCGGGTAGACAATGTTGAGATCAGCGCGGTCACTAGACTGAGTTACAGAGATGAGTGAGGATGGAGGAGTCAAGACAAAATTTTGCCGAAAGGGTTGAGCTCCTCCTTATGACCCAGTCACTGGGGCCGGATACCCCAATATGGAGACGCAGATTTCTGGTTCCCGGAGTCAAAGAGGGCCCCCCGAGATCCCAGCTTCAAGAGTGGGTTTTGGACCTCGGGGAGCGGGCGAGGAGCCACTTTTACCGCCGTGATCCAGTGGTAGGGCAGCATTTTGGGATCTTGGGTCCCGACAACCGAAAATGGTGTTCGGGGATAGGACGGAGGCATCTTGGGTCATTGGTTGGCGTCGCATCCCAAGCGGCCAAGCTGCCGCCTCTTCTTGGCTTTGGACTATTCTGGCTTCCGGCTTTTGTTGCCGAGACGAAGCTGACTTGCAATGCGGGGAGAGTTCCTGCTCTCAGGACGTTGCCTCTTTGAGACGCGAACCGAAAGAAACCGAGCCTCAATTCCACGTGGGAGAGCAACAGGATCCCTGTCGAGAACGCCTGCGACACAACGTGGAATGGCTTGCTTAAGGTAGGCAAGGTTAAGTCATTCTCACGTTTGTAGACGGAGAGTTAGGTAAGTTTCCGCTTAGGCGGGGATAAAGCGGGGGAGTGCATTTCGGCCGATCGGCTAACGCACTCCCGCCGCCATTCCTTCCGCGTGACGATCAAACATGGCGGGTACGTACCTGCCGACTTGACTCTCACCTATGCACAAAGGCAGCCTCTCAACTCTCGTTATTCAATAATTTTCTTTGTTCATCTACTCTGAGTTCTGGTTCAGCCAGACACTCTACCTGTCGTCATGAAACAAAATTTGTGACTTTGCTTAATAGCCATGCAAAATACAGAGGGGATTAAGCCCCCGACTTCCCGTCGGCCCGTCGGCCTTGTCTCTAGGATATTCAGACTGCCAGACGGACTTAACTAACAAGCAATGGAAGGAGTACGAAACTGCAGTCCAACAGAGACGCGTGGAAGACATATCCCCAGCCTACCTAGTGTTTGTCACCATTCATTGTCCCTCCTGCAGGCTAACTACCTATCCAGAACACGATCGTTACACCCAGACATCATCCAGGAATGTTGCAAGAGGAACAGTGCTTTGTTCCAGTGAACGTCAACAGTGAAATAACCACAACAGGCATATAAACTCTTGGGGTCTCTCGTCAGTCTGTTCACTATTCTCGTCCGCTGAAGCTCGGTATCGTATCGTCACACTTCATCGAGCAACCTCACCTTGCAGAAACACAACTCTGTCCACAGGATGGACGGCACAACCGCAACTCCCGGCCAAAATGCCGCCTTCATCCTCCTCATCGTTCTTCTCTGCTTCCGCATCATTCGTTTACTAGGAAACGTTGTCGGCTACGTGAAGTACCGCCCTACGAAGCCCCTCGAGTCGCCAACTTTCAGCAGCCGCGATTGCTCCGTCATCCTCCCCATCACTCACCCAGCAGATGCAGACCTCGAGCAATGCGTCCGTTCTATCTTAGCAAGCTTCCCATTCCAACTTTACATCGTCACCGTGGGCGAGCTTTGGCGTGATCGCCTCGACCAGCGGCTGGGCCATCTGCGGTACGAGTTTCCGGAAACCCAGATCAACATTGGGGCGGTGCAAAAGGCCAACAAGCGTCGTCAGATTACCCATGCCATCAAGAACATTTCGACCCGCATTACCGTCATCGTCGATGATCGAGTCTTTTGGCCTCCTGGGTTTCTGGAAGCCGCAATTCTCCCCTTCAACGTTTACGGTGTGATGGGCGCCATCACTGTCCCCAGGCGTGTGCGCAAGCCAGCCTCCAACGACGCTTGGGGCTCATTCTGGGCATGCCTTGCGTCCTTCTACTACGCCCACTTGGATTACGAGAATCGGTGCGTGAATGCGATGGATTCTTCTGCCGTCCTGGGGGCCGCAACTTGTTTGTATCGAACCTATATCATCAATGAGCCGCGCTTCCTTGAGCCGTTTGAGAATGAGCACTGCTTCCTTAATAGACTTGGTCCCCTCAAAGCAGACGAGCATCACTTCATTAACCAGCATATGCTCTCGCACGACGACATTCTCGGTGTCCAATCCATGCCTGAGACTACCATCGAGGTTTCTCTGGGATCTGCCTCCGAGTTTCTCGCTGAGTGCCAGCGGTGGGCCAGAGGAACATGGCGCGTCAACCTCTCGATGCTCGGTTACAAGGAGTGCTGGCGATTTCCATGGGCCATCTACGCAACTTGGCTTCATGGACTGTTCTCCTTCCCCCTGTTGTACGACGCTGCTGCCATGATCTTGTTCTTGTGCACGCAGCACTATGCTGAGAACTGGATGCAAATATTCTACGTCATTGGTTTGCTCTTGCTCATGAAGTTGGTCCAGGGCATAGTTCCCTGGGTGCAGCTGGTGAAGATGCCCTTCCATTTCGCCGGAAAGTTGCTATGCACCTTGTTGTTGCTTCCGGCCCAGTATGTTCTTTGCCTCCTCAAGGTCACGGCTCTGGTTACATACTGGCACGTTGAGCGGGCTGAGTGCAGGAAGAAACCGGACGAAGAGCAGGGCAGGGAAAACAAGGAGCCATCGTGGATCTGGGGCGATGTGGAGCCAATGCGACCCGTCCGAGGGAGAACCGCGACGGGTGCGGTGAGAAACGACAAAAGAGGAGAGTGATCCCTCGGATGGTTTTCTTTTCTTTTTGAATGAAATATATCCAGATTGATAGAGTACCTACCCTATTATACATAGATCTCTTATTTCTCCGAGACTTGATTAACATGGATTTCTTTACAAGATATTGAATTAAAACAGCATCGCAACCTGTAACTGATTACATTGAATCTCCAAGTAAGGAGCAGGTGGAGGATATTTGCCTTGTTTGGCCGTTGAAGTCTGTGGATAGATCGCTAAAGTAAAGGTATTGTGTATACAGAACGCTATCTGTCCAAGTTAAAGGCGTTGTAAATTATACATGTATTCACTATAGGCATCCCAATTTGCGTAGACAATTCCTCCAACATGATGTGGTAGTTCCCCTCCGCTGAGAAATCTTAATAGATGGTCTTATTACCCTGTAGTTGGTAACATACAGCAAGACATTGCATAGAAGTTAATTAATCATCATCATCATCACACTGCATAGAAAATGCTATATAACTCGGGAAAAGGGTGATAGAAAGCTTTTGCTCCTATTGGAAGAATAGAAAATCTGTCGTTTGTTATCGAGAGCGGCATAATCGGCGAGTTCCAGCGTTGCAACCATCATTCTCCCTGCATCGATCCAGGGGCGATTGTCAGCGAAGTCGCGGGAGGAAACTACACAAGCGGAATCCACCGTGGCAACTCATAGAATATCCCATGAGAATCGTAATTACAATCTTCGCCCGCAGTTACGTAGGAATCGCGAAATCACTCGCAGCACAACGGTTGAGTGCGACCAAAAGAGTGGCCAAGTAGGCATGTGAACTCCCTCCCCCCTCTTCGACTCAATCAGCTAGTGGGGCCCGGATATGACGGCAATTGACATCTTGGAAAGGGATCTAAACTCCTTAGAATGGATATCCGGGCGTCAGTCTGAGGTCGTTCCCCGCGGGGATAGCGTCGTAGGTCAGGCCTGTCCATGCGGGTACGGGGAACCCAGGTCTGGGCTGGCAGTCGGGTGACTCTTGTGGTGTGGGGGATCTTGTCCCGTCATGGTAATTTGGAGAGAAGGCAGAACGAGGGGCCCCGTCAGCGGTTGTCCACCAGGCTCATCCAGGCAACGAGTTGTGTGGGAGTGTTTGGAGTCGCAGAGGGTACTTGGGAACTTTACGGCGTGAGGGTAGTGGGAGGCTTCAGGATGATGACAGGTTATCTAGTACATCCAGTATGGCAAATTGGTCATTATAGTCAGCCATCATTAGAAAGCCTCTTGGAGCAGTCGGTACTACGAGCCGTCTCCTGTAAAATCGTAGGAGGAGACATCTTGTTATCCTACCGAGTCAGGGGCTATCTATTTAGTCTCCAAACCCCGTCAAGACAACAGGACCACTTTAAACCTATGATGAGGCCGGCGTCTTGGTGTAAGCAAGACTCGCTGGTGATTTTTGCGATACCTCGCTGGCTGAAGTTGTACTGAAAACCGCCAACACTACCAACTCACATTGCCAGAATTCTCCACGCCACCTGGGGCACGCGGTTTCGGTTCGTATTTCGATTCTATAGCAAGCGAAAGAGCCGGGAAGAGGGATTTTCTATCCAAGTCGACATGCGGTAGATACAAAAAGGGAGTGTCTAAGTGTTGACGGTCGTGAGTTTGGCCTTTTCGATGTCGAGATGAGACGATATGATTTGATGCGGAACCGCAGCTGTACAGCTGTTTGACTCGTAGTGGTCGATATCACCGTTCTGATGTTTTCGTGCACACACTGCTCCTGTAAGGGACGCGGTCTTATGGTCTCGAGAGAAGACTCGGAGCCAAGGCCATGCTTTCTGACGAGGTACTCCCTGCGAGGACGCGCGAATCGAAATCGACCAAGTGCTGGTATCCGAAAGTGGCCAGACTTACTTACACGGTCGCTGCAAGTAGTGACCATGGGGAAATGTCATGTTTACGGATGTGAACGATTCCATCCCTGAGTAAACCTAATCCTGAAGACACAACCCTGCCTCTTGGTCGGCGGGAGACGACGAGTATAGTCAATTGTAACAACACAACGGGCGAGAATATAACCGAGGTTGGGTATGTGATTACGGGATAAATGAATCGACGCTGGTCCACGACCATCGCTGCCACGACCCAGAACTCGCCTCCTGTCACGTCACATCTTGATATTCAACGAAACGGTTCAACAAGAGTCCAAGCTAGCTCTCGGTGGAAAGGAAGTTGCCCAAATAGGAGACGAAAAATCTTCTCAGTCCTTGCTTGAGACTTATTGCCCCATCGTGGAGAAGAAAGGGGTTGTTGGGCTCTGATGAACCGAGGATAACTTGACCGCATCGTGTCCTGGTGGACATCTCGGCCGGAGACAGCTCGGCGAGCGACATGCACCATAGAACAAATCTTTGCTAGCCTCCTGGTCCAGGTCCTGGTCCAACAGTCAGGGGGGCCACACGGTGGAACACCGAGACTGCAAATGCGCGCTGGCTTGTTATTGACGGCGAGGAAGCAGTTGCGATCTAAACAGCGCCAGCAACAGGTAGCTTGAAGATTGTTAATTTAGTCCTCTCAACCTGCTGCTTTGTCCCTCAGAACATAGACTCCCATCTCTAGCCGCAATTGCTATCGAGACCTGCCTATCTGAAGCATTGGTAAACACACAAGTCCCGACGACTAACCTTGATCAACATGATGCACTGCAACCCGTTATTCCGGGCATTGAAGTCCGGAAGGCGCCCACAATTCAAGGACGTGTACTTAGCAATGTCGCATGGTCGAGGGCCGGCGACGGTGGCTTGTCGAGTTTGCCATGGGCTGGGAGACTAAGGACGGCATGCGCGTGGTATTGGCAGATTTAATCCCTGGTGGCTGGCCTCTAGTCTCTTGGCCTCGCGGCTCTTTTGTCTTGGCTGGCGTAGGTTGCGAGACTGACTGGCTCGTGCTTTTTGGCCTGTGCTTGTTTGAGAGCAGGGTTTGTGGTGTTGGAGAAAGGCGTCGCCCGAGATCCAATGCCATTCATCATGGCCAGGGACGTCGGTGTTGACCTCGAGAGAAGGTTTGCTGGTTGTGGTTTGGTCGCTAACGTTCTAGTCCTGCAAGTCAGTCTTGTGTTGTAGTTTTTCCATCTTGGTGTTGGCGTTCATAATTTGAGTCGTGTTGGGGGTGTTGTGATGTCGGTCCCGCAGCCATCTTCTTCCGTCCACTCAGCAAGATGCGGGCTAATAATGGCAACAGAAGCGAACCCCCAGCGGCTGTAGAAACGGAGCTCTCTCGGAGAACGCGATAGGTGATGATTCCGCATGCGGAATCTGGTGAGACTGAAAAGACAGCGACAGGCGGAGCCGCTCATACGATCTTCAATGAGTGGGTGGGACCGTCAGTCGCCGAGTTCCACGTCCCACGCACACCTCTTCTGCGGCAAGTCGTACACAGGTACGTCGCGACTTTGATGATGGGGGCGACTTTTTTGGATGTGATTTCTCCGATGGGGCCGGGCATGATCGTGGTTCCATCGAAGTTCTAGCGCTGATGAATAGGCCCATCGAAGGAGAGGCTCAGCTGTTCTTGTTACTGAAGGCGTTCATGAAATAGATAAGAAAGAACCGAAGTAATTTCTGGGATCTGGCGACAACAGCACAGCGTTTGGTGAGGGGGATGAGGGGATACTTGGTGAGGAGTAGACTGCTGGAAGCGAGGCGACTGTTGGGGGTTTGCGGCAGGAGCAATGGGGGCGTGGCGTCACTGTGTTCCTGCACATGGCTGCGCTACATTGCGTCTGCTTTTGTTATCCAGGGGGGCCCTGAGTTGGTTGAGCGCCGGGTGTTCCTGCCACCTGGGAGGCCCCTTGCACATAATGTTTCTGGAAAACAGCCTGGAGCCAGCTGATGCAGCCCAGGTGCATCTGCATCCGCACCAGCACCAGCACCAAGCAAGTGCCCGCCCCTTAGTAATGGTGGCTGCAGAAATTTGGCGCCAACGGGTTGCTAGTTCGTCCCGTCCCCATTTTCCTTTTTCTCCAAAAGAGCCGCACACTTGGCTCGGAGGACACCATCGCCAACCATGACCTCACGGACTTGGACCGACACGCCCCTCACAACTCGGCCTTCGGTGTTAGGAAGAGGGGAAAGCCAAGAATGAAGGTGCAAGTCCCGCTGCAACTTCATATGTTGATCCCATCGTCGCGCCACACACAGCTGGCCGCGAGAAACACCCTGTTCGAGACAAGGATGGTCAGAAGAGCCGCTTCCCGCCAAGCCATTGATGCCGGGCACATCCATCAACCCCTTGTCCACTAGTGTTTGCCAGGCTGCCATGCCATGCGGCCCTACGACGGCTACAACGTCGGTTCTCAGCTGCCAGGTCCATAATTCGACAGCCAGAGCCGACGGATAACCGAGGATAAAGTTGAAATCTTGATATTTCGGTTTTCTTCATTAGCCGGGCATCTCGCCAGAGATTGGGGACACGGATCTTGGGGCGGGGAATTTGAGGAAACAGGCCCTCTGTGTTCTCTCATTTATTACTTGGAGACATCCGCTACTACTGGAGGGAAAACGTTGGAAGGTCATTACCGGCATTACCTGGCTTGGCTGGCCGTGCCGCCATGCGAGAACACTTTGGACGAACAGGACTTGTCTAATGAGTGAAGGTGTTGAGCGCCACCCATGCAACCCCTTGGCTGCAGGCAGCGCAAATTTTCGTTGGAGTTTTGGAGTTGGAGTTGGAGTAGGGAGGGCAAGGAGGGCTTGTCGACCAGCAATGCATGCCGTCTGATGAGTGAAGACAAGATGAGACGAGGCGAGACGGGCTTGGCTTGGCTTGGCTTTCAGGGCTTGGGTGCTTGGACTCTGACGGTTCCCTCCGGCTTACACCATCTTCAACTTTGCTTAGTGTTGGTGACCCCGCGAGGGACTTCTCCAACTCTTCCGTGAGGAGAAGCCTCCAATCTCGGCTCGGCTTTTGGAGAATATCTGGGGAATCGTTACGAGAAAAACTGTTCTCGAGGCTGTTTTCCTCGTAGACTTGCCGTCGTAGATACCCGTGGACCTGGATATTGTAAAGCAGGTGTTGTGCTTCGCCTATCTCGAGGATTCATGCTAGCCTCGGGGTCATAACAACAACAGGCCATCAAATGGCCCTCAATCAAGTCCACGGCTATGTCGGCGCGAGATAACTGGGCCCTCTGTTACCCCCAAGGAGATTTATGACGAGATTCTGTTGCGCAGACCAGCTTCTGCCCCCACCGTTGGGCCAACCCTCGGTCATCGTCCACGGGGATTCGCCTTGGATCTTGCCTTCATCAGCATCATCTCAGTGATCGTCATTTGCCAGAGATTTACGGGGAAAGAAGCTGTTTTCTCCAGACCCCAGAGTCTGCCCCAGATTGTTTAATCCAGGGGCCTAAATCTCCAGGTTTTTGTCGTCTGAGGAATCCAAACCGTCAACGTCGCTGGTCGACATACGCAGGCTGTTGTTCTTGATGGCGTATTTGAACACCCCTGTTCAGCTTCTCCAACACGCCCAGCCCGTGGACCCAATCACGTTCGCGCCCGCTCCCTTCTGGCTTTGCTTCCTCTTGCATCTCGGCCGTAGCCGTCGGAGGAAAAAATCCTGTCAAAATTGTGTGCATCATGTTGGCTCATCCGTGTGGGTGTGAATCTACAACAACTCCCCAGCCTCCCTGGGTAGTCGAGTTGACCCTCCACGTGCTCTCACATAGCCTACCCTTATGAGCAGCTAAGTCTAACTAATGATGATTTACGCATCAAACGCCAATCTGAATTCCTGGACCGTCCCGCAAGGTGACCGCGGGATGGCCTCCACTCAGAGGGCACTAGATGCTAATCGCGTGGCTCTCCGCCCTCCCCTCCGTCTGTGAGGCGGACTAGATGATCGCCCTTAATCTTCAGCAGGAGGGTCGTCTAATTGACACAAAATCCGGATTTATCTTGCGGTTCCATCATCACTTTAATGCTAAGCTTGTTCAGCCGGGTACTTGGTACGTACCTGCCTACCACTGAATGGATGGAACCCACAACTCCAACGTGGGAAATTTCCCACCCTTGCTGACTTTCCTCTCCTTCTCACAACATCACCAGTCTTGGTCACCCACTCGCAGCGCGCACCACGACGCACGGCCAATTGAGTACCCGAATTATATGTTCTGCATGTCCTTTTCTCTAATGCCTGTATGGGCTTTGACAATGGCAGCTCCTTGTACTGCCGACTCCAGACGGCGACTCGGATCGCTGCATTCTGCGTCTCGCCTTGCTTCGACGCGCTGTCAATGGCACGAGTAGTCAATCTCCAGACCAGGATAGCCGGACTTTTCAATGATCAGGATTTCTCGCTGGTCCCCCATGGATCAACAAGTTGTTGCTCCATATGGTCTTGTCCATCTTCTCCCTAAAACCCCGGAACATTCATCTCCCTCTGGTCTCGTGTTCAGTCCACACCTTGCACTAATCCACCCCCAATACAGTTACCGACTTTATTTTCCGGTGAGCTGCTACGTACGCTTACCTACTCTATTTAGCCAGATACTTGCTTTATCCGGGTCTCTTTTGGACCGATCAGAAACGCTGACTGAGGGAAGACCCGTTGGCACCGACGCCATCCCGCAGATCCAAGACGCCGGTGAATATCAATTGCTGGCGATCAAGCTAAATCAACGCGCATACAATCCCAGCAAAAGACCATGCGGTAGCATTGGATGGCGCTTGGGGCGTGTGCCTGTTGCCCGGCGCGTTTGGAGGTGGTCAAGAACCGGACACCGAGCCATGAACATGGCAGTTCACACGGCACTTCTCCCGTCACGATGAAATGAGATGACATGAAATAAAGAAAGACGGTCCAGCGCCCATAGAGAGTACAAACTCCGCGGGGGGATAGGCGGAAGCCATGGGGAGACAAAACGGCCCGATGGAAGGGCACCTGACTATCTGCCAACTTTACGGGCACAGCCGGCCCTCCTGGCACACGACAGTCCTTTATATTCAGGGCCCGAATCTTGCCACGACCTTTCTTCTCATTTCAGACATCACAATTGTGCATCGCAGCGGTTTCTGCAGTCCCCCAATTCCCAATCCATCGAGAAACACCCCTGTTTTCGATACACCCGTCCATCCATCCAGACCAAAAGGACCCCGGACATCCGCGAGACCCTTGTCGAGCTCTTCTCTCCACACCCTCCTCCCTCCACTTCGTCTTCTCCACCATCCCCTCGCTGTCGCCTCCACAGCTTGGAGTCTTCTACGGTCTTTGAGTCCCCTGCTCCGCTCGTCCCTATTTCTTCTGTCTATTATCCCTCCCCAGACCCCATAAAGACAGAGCTCAGAAGCCTAAGCTTCAACCTGACTTTAAAAACCCAATCTCTCCCCGCCGTTTCCCCAGACTTCTTCTCCGCGTCAGTCAACTCATTCCTCCTACTTTTCCCTTATTTTAAAGGGGTCTCCTAGTGTATATAAACTTGTCTATATACGGCCCGTCCACTTCGCACCTATACTATCCTCACATACATCCAAGGAAGCTTGAACACGACTGCTCTCTCTCTCTCTCTCTTCCTTTTGAGCCTGTCGACACTTCACTCTCCTCAGTGACTCCCATTTACACACCCTTCTCGAAACTCATACCCATAGCCCATAATGGCCGACCGTATTAACGACTCCCACAACGACTCGGATAAGAGTGCTACTCTCGACCGCCAAAGCCTTAGCGGCCAAGAGTTCCCTCATCATCACTACATGGGCTACCCTACTATTCAGGCACCTTTCGGTGGTGCCCTCCAGCCCGGAATCTGGAAACCCATGGAGCACCGCAAGTTTGCCAACCCGGCCCCCCTTGGACTCAGCGCCTTCGCCCTCACAACCTTTGTTCTATCTTGCATCAATATGCACGTCCGCGGTGAGACCGCCCCTGCCATTGCTATCCCGTTAGCATTCGGTTACGGTGGTCTTGTCCAACTACTAGCTGGCATGTGGTATGTCCATCTCTAGGTCTGAACGCTTGTCTCCGGATGGTTGGTTAATACTTGCCCTGCAGGGAGATGGCTGTTGGTAACACATTCGGTGCTACTGCCCTATCGTCATACGGTGGCTTCTGGATCGCGTATGGTCTGCTGCTGACGCCTACCTGGAACGTTCTCGGTGCCGACGGACCCTACAAGGGTGACACAGGGTCCGTAATGGGCTTCTTCCTGACCGGCTGGTTTATCTTCACTACACTCCTCCTGATCTGCACCCTCAAGTCCACCCTCGCCTTCTTCCTCCTATTCTTCTTCCTCGATATTTGCTTCCTCTTGCTTGCTTGCGAGAACTACGCCAACGACCTGGGCAACTATGCGGCTCAGATCGCTTTGCAGAAGGCTGCCGGCCTCTTTGGCTTTCTCGCCGCATTCATGGCTTGGTACAATGCCCTGGCTGGTCTCCAGGACAGCAGGTATGTCTTTTCGGTGTTCAGTGCGACAACGAACAGTCGCTAACATGATTCATAGCAACTCCTTCTTCCAGGTCCCAGTGATCCACTTCCCCTGGTCTGACCAGGGCCGCGAACTCCGCCAGAAGAAGACGGAGCGGGAGCTGGCTTAGGTTAGAGATGCAGCAGCGTTGTTCGTGTGTTATGCGTTATGACTTGGAGTTTATCATATAATGGAAAGGCACCGGTCAACCAGATGGGACTGGTGACTGAATGATTTGAGGGATTGTTTAAGCGGTTGTTTTGCTGCTCCAGCCAGCGTTGATCGGCTGATGCATTGCAGCCTGGACTCGTTGCACAGAAAACGGCGACTCATGTATATGAAGTTGCGCAGTGGTTTTGATTAGACCGGGAATTGTACATAAGTCTGCACAAAAAGATCAAAGTAGATTTCAAAAGATCTTATTCGAGGTCAGGTGCTGTATTACCGAGTGACTTGATAGAACATGATACGAGCAACAACTGGTGAAGCCCATTGATGTTCCGAGGAAACGGTCAGGGAAGCCCCACCAACGGTTCCTTGGGCGTTTTGTAGCCGGATCCGATGGCCGTTTCGATTGCGATCCCCGCCGGTTCATCTCGCATGACCTTGCCGACGCCATGCAGACGGGAGGCACCGCACCCCTGGGACACATGGTCATCTGGATGCCTATTATGGCCATATAAGATCGCGCAAGCTTTAAACTTTGAGTGGACTTACATTGCTAAGGGAGGGCAAGCCTGTGACTGGGACAAAGCTTATCATGATTCGGACGCCTCGAAGGATTATTTTATTTAATTCATTTACCTATGACCTTTCAATATTCGAGCTTGCAGCGGCCTCTGCTAACCATCCAAGTACTCTTTCAGCCATGTTCTTGTTCAACCGTTGACATCTCCGGCGAACGGCGCCATGTCCCGGGTCCTGAGTGGGGCCGCGCCTCCGAAAAGAAAGGAGATCGGCCGGCCCCACCGCGTCGGGACCCGACGGGGGAAAACCACATGGCAAGTTCCATAAAACAGTTATATCAATACCTGAGGTAGTATCAGAAATCTAGGATCTCGTAGGAGTTGATTATCTCTACCGAGATCCCATCAAACTTACCCAAGATAATCATCTCATAAATCATGACATTATCGCCCCCTTTTCTCCTCCCCGGAGAAGCTCTTTCCAAAAAAAACATCGTACGATGTCCAAAAATCATGCGATGACGTCTGAAGCCACCACCGCAACAGTCCACCATCATCTCATGTCCGACCTTTTTCACAACCTCTCTCGCTGATCAAACCACCCCCACGCAACAGCTTTTTGCTTTCTCCAAGGCGGTCATCCGCAAATCGCCAGCATAGGACAACCTAAGAAATTGCCGAGCTAAGCCTAGAGAGAGGCCACATCATCATGCCCTCAACGTGTCAAGTGTCCACCACCACCACCTCCTCCGTATAAGAAAGCCCGTTCCGCCGATACCGCGCTTCTCCCCCGCATTTTTCACCTACCTAGGTAGTCAATGCCTCGCATCCTTCGCTGGACAATGAGCAGGCCGCAGATCCTGTTCCTCTCCTGCATCGGCATCGCGGTAGCCCTCACTGCTATGCTCTACGGAAACCTCGTCCGCCCCTCTGCCTTCACCTCTGTGTTCTCAAAGACAATGTCCACTTCGTCAACTCGCCGTCCCGTCATCGTCGTCGGCTCCGGCCTCGCCGGCCTGTCCGCCTCGTATGAGGCTCTCCAGCGCGGCGCGCCCTCGGTGCACCTCCTCGACCGCGCCCCCAAACCCGGCGGCAACAGCATCAAGGCCTCGTCCGGCATCAATGGCGCCGGCACCAAGTTCCAGCGCGCCGCTGGCGTGGAGAGCGATACCCTCTTCTACAGTGACACGGTCCGCTCGGCGGGCTCTCGCTTCAGCCTCGCCCAGCCGCCCGTCGACCGTGAATCTCTCATCACCAAGCTCACCGGCGAGTCCGCCGCCGCCGTCAACTGGCTGGTCGACGAGATTGGCGTCGACTTGAGTGTTGTTGCGCCTCTCGGCGGCCACAGCCTTGCCCGCACCCATCGCGGCGCCGGAAGAACACCTCCCGGAGCGGCCATCGTGATGGCTCTTCTGGGCAAGCTCAAGGAGAACGAAAAGTTCTCAATCACTAACCTCGCCGAGGTCAAGGCCCTGCTGAGCGAGGACGACGCCGTCAAGGGCGTCGAGTACGAGTTCGAAGGCGAGAAGCACAGCCTTGAGGGCTCTGTCATGTTCGCCAGCGGTGGCTTCGCCGGCGATGCCACAGGTCTCCTGGCCCGGTACCGCCCCGACCTCAAGGGCATCCCCTCGACCAACGAGGAGCGCCCCGGATCGCACGACATCCTGACAGCTGTTGGTGCCGAGCTCCTCGACATGGACAGCGTGCAGATCCACCCGACCGGCTTCGTCGACCCCGCGAGCCCCAACACGATGCTCAAGTTCCTCGCGGCTGAGATGCTTCGCGGAGAGGGTGGCATCCTGCTTTCTTCAGACGGATCTCGCTTCGTCAATGAGATGGAGACCCGCGAGCACGTCAGCAGCGCCGTCATGAAGCTCCCCCCTGCCACTGATGGTGACGGGACCATCAAGCAGTGGGACGTGACGATTCTTCTCGACCCCGGTGCCTCTGAGGCGTCGGCCAACCACATCAGCTTCTACGAATGGAAGGGCCTGTTGAAGAAGGTCAAGGTCCGCGATCTTGAGCCCGCGGCCATCGCGGCCGTCGACAAGTACGCCAAGGCTGTTTCCGAAGGCGCCGAGGATGAGTTCGGCCGCAAGACGTACGGTCGATGGACCCTCAAGCCCGGCGAGGAGAACCGGGATCAGGACATCTACATTGGCCGGGTGACGCCCATCGTGCACTTTACCATGGGCGGTGTCGCTATCGATGACAAGGCCCGCGTTCTACGCAAGCAAGACGACAAGCTTGTGCCCATCCCTGGCTTGTTTGCCGCTGGAGAAATCACCGGCGGTATTCATGGAGACAACCGCCTGGGAGGATCTTCTCTGCTGGAGTGTGTTGTCTACGGGCGAACAGCCGGTGCCCAAATTGCGGCATCGTCCTAGGAAGCTCTGGCACGACTCTTTCATCATGCCTGCCCTCAATCTTGGTCTACATTTTACTCACTTCCCGTGAGGTGCGTTGTTGTTTAGCCAGCTTAACATTGTATGGTTCCCCATCATTCCAAAATATCTCCGCCTCTTGAGTGACACAAATGGTAATTCGAGATCCATATTCCCTTGGCCATCTGCAAGTGACACATAGACCTGTCGGTGACAGAAACAAACACGGGCACCTAGGTATCAAGCAGCTCACTCATATTGGGATGGGTTTAAAAAGGCCATTATAAGAGACGGCTTCTGTATCTCACCGAGTGTCGTGTTTGATGTCGCGCGCCGTAGTCCAAGTTTATGGGCTTCAACGGGGCAGACACATCTTGTATGCATTTGGCCCCAAAGTCTCCTCGAATGATAATTCAACTGTATTATGAAGGTTGACTAAACTCTATTCTAAGGATGTGGTAATAACTAAACCATCTTTAGGGTTGGTGTTCAACTTCCTGTCAACTCCTTCCCAGGCAAGAAAGTGTGTCGGTGCCATATTCAATCATGAATGGGTTGGATAGGAATCATCGGCGGTGTAGCATCCCCATGTCCAGGCTCACAGGTATATTCGAAATCAGGATCCGCATCATGCTTGAAAACACAGAGGGATGGCAATACATCTTGCACGACCCCGAATACCCCACGCATCACGTTCGCCACCTGCTCATCATCCCAATGAAAGAAGTCTGCGAGGTCTTTGGAAATGGCATTCAAAGCCGGGCAGGTGTCGGGAATAGGGTCGTGGCGAGTACCGTCGATGACTACTGTGTCATCGTCGTGAACGTCCGATTCCAACCAAGCCACGCAGGCTGGAAGGTCGGAATGCTTCCAATGGCGTGACCATGTTGACGCTAGGTCAATCGGAGGCTGCCCTTTGAAGTCGGCGGCGTCGTTGCAAGTGCCATGTTGGATCCCTCCGAGAGGTTGGGCTTCGACTCCAAGCTCCAGGGAGCCGAGGATGAGAAAGATGAGGGAAAATGTGTTGATGAGGGCAAGGACTCGATGCCTGTTGACGGCAGGGTAGGCAGCTGACCAGACACGGCTGATGGTTGTTGGAGACATCATGATGATTGGTGTTGACAGAAATTGGTTGGAGCTGAAAGGCTGTAAGAGAAAGAGGTCAAAAGAACAATGTCGGGGTCAAGGGATGGATGCTTTGGATGCTGTCTGATGCAGTGAGAGAGATGAATGCTGTTTGATGGAGCAAGTGATGGATGAAGAAGAAGAAGAAGAGTCTACGAGTCGAGGGGAGGGGGGCCTCCGGTATATAAGGACCTCATCGTTGACAGGTGCTCCTTCCAGTTAAGCCATCCGTGATGGCATCTTACTTGGTCAACCAAACTTCACCTTCCAAGTTTAAGCTAACAAGTTGATGTCATCAGTGGTCGCCAGGAAGGCGGTTTTTGCCCGAGTACCTTTCCAAGCAGACGCCAGCAAGTGTCACTCACTCTAGATATCAATCGCGGTGGCTTGATCTGTTGAGCTCCCTTGGCGATGCAGAGAACTGATAGCTGAAAGATCAAGAAAGATAATAAGTGATCCATGCGTTCGACTCGGCTGTTGGCCTGACTGGTAATCGCGTCAAACATTGCGAATTGTATTCAGGGCGTCTAAATGCTTGCCGTCTATTCAAGGAGTCATTACTCGAATCACTCATCAGCTTCCTTCTCTTCAACACTGCCACTGCAGGTGATCCGGACCAGTTCCTTTAGCTTGTGCTGCTTCTCTCTTCTGCCACTTTCCCTGATCAACTTGGGCCTGAGTTGGTATCTCATTCCCGTCCCCATCGTGCGGTTTCGTCCCCCTCCTTCCATTCACGCTCAACATATCCAAGCTCCTTCTTGACCTTTTCCACGGTCTGCTTGTCACCCGTGTTCTTGCCGATATTGTCGCTGCTGAGAGTCAGTTAAAGAATACAGGGAAGGGCCATTGTTGAA
Organism: Fusarium setosum; assembly: GCA_013623625.1. NCBI lineage: Eukaryota > Fungi > Ascomycota > Sordariomycetes > Hypocreales > Nectriaceae > Fusarium > Fusarium setosum. Next base: position 23,739 of record JABFFE010001736.1, read on the forward strand.
GGAGGGACTCGCCTGATCTTGATAGCAGGTCGCCCTGCTGCCGAGCTGAGCTTGATGACGATGTTCAGAGGCACGGACTTGGTGCCTGTCTTGAGATGCGTAAAGTCGTTGGTTAGGAACGTCCCGACACCAAAGGTTGGCTGGAAACCCAGCTCCTCAGAGATCTTCTTGTACTGAAGACACTTTTCAATATTAAGCGAATCCGAAAAGACAAGGAGCTTCTTGTCCGTGATGCC
>JABFFE010001738.1:0-14885 GCA_013623625.1 Fusarium setosum
CGCTGGGCAGTCAAGGAGATAAACAATCGCCCGTCTTACACTTTGCTGTATTATGATGTAACCAACTTTTCAAAGCTGCTATTGTTGAGAAGTAGTACCTGGCCGATTTCGTCGATTAACCAAACAACACCATGCTCAAGGCGATTGGCAGCCCAGGTAAAGGATGACGATGTGCCATAGCTCGTATATTTCAAGGTAAGTAACAAGGTAGCCGGAGCCTATATCCTCAATGTCACAAGGCCTATTTTATTTTGGGGGTTGTCGGAGGGCGCTATGCTTACCATGAAGATCCCGGTCGGGCGTGTTCCAGAAATCCGCACAGCTAGATGAACCAACACCAGATAAAAGACGACCTTCCTGTTCTATATATCGCGCCAGCTTCAATGTTTCTGCCTGGAATTAATACTTTCTGTTGCTAGAAGGGGCATTCGGGACGATGCTTAATCCGTGAGCGGTGTGCTGGAGTAACGAAGTCTAGATGTCGGGCTCAAGCATACGAGCCGTGGAGAGATTGGACGGGATGTGAGGAATGTGTCCCGCCTGGCCGATGCCGTTTTGGTAGAGTCCCCTTAAGTTGGCATCTTCGCCTGAAGTGCCAGGCCTTGGCAACGCCCGTGAATAGGTGACTTTGGAGGTTCGTAGTTTGGTTATGTTGGGTTGTTTAAGGGCAGGCGGTAACGCCTAGCAGAAGAGTTGATGGCAGAATTCGAGGTTGTTTGAAGGCAAGTCAGTCAAGAGTAGGCGCTTTGGTGAAAATGAGAGGAAAGAAGCTCCCAGGGTGGGATCACAGATTCGAAATATCTGGAAGAAGGCATGATCTCGGGGTACACTTGCTATGTCACGTATATCAACTCCCGCCCTTAGATATCCCCCCAAGACGGCGAATGTGGGTTTTAACCAATAGATACAGTGAGGTGTTGAAGCGCATACGTCCAGGGATATCCTGAAGATGCTTCTGCTTTTGCCAGCTCCGTAAAGAATCTTGGCAACTGCAGCGAAAGGGGCGGGTGTCCCAACGTCAGCCACAGGTGTCCCATCCAGAATGCCAAAGGATAAGTTCTTACACAAAGAAGCAAGGCTGGCCTTTCATAAAGCGCTTGACCTCAAAGTATTCACTACAGTAAGTAGATAATTGAACACAATTCCAACGCTGAAAGCTGAGCCACAGCGCCTCAGCCCTATCAGACCACATGGGGTTCAGCCACATGTCAAATTTGTGGGGCACAGGGCTGCAGCGACTCGATCGGGCAATCGCCGACCGTGGAATCATGAAGCCCTACACAATAACATTACTCTAACTACGACCCGAACTTGATACCTTTCTCAGAGCAAAGGAATATAAAAGACCTTGCCATCGATGTTTCATGCCGCATTTGGCAACTTCTGTTTAAGGTATCGAGGCAGTCATCTATAAAAACGCTTCGGATCGAGTCTCAACTATCACTAGATATCTCCGTCAACTTCATAAGCAAAAACAAGAAAGAAATAGCTATCCAACTGGGTGTGCTGGCGCAATGGCAGCGCGTTGCTTTCCGGTGGCAAAGGCTCCAGGTTCGAGTCCTGGGTACATCGTGTGTTGATCTCTTTTTGATCTATCCGCCGAGGTGGAGGTACCGTGGCATGACAGGGGGAGCCATTTGGGCTCGGGGACTCGGCGTAACGTATCTCCGGGCTCTGAGTGTCGGTTCTTTAACATTGTATCCACATATTTTTGCTCCCTTGGGGTGCTGGGCGCATGAAGACCACCTGGATAGTGGTGGTGGTGATGGTGTTGATGAAGTGAACTGTTTGGTGTCGCTTGGCAGATGCTACCTACAGAAGGATTGCACCTTCCCGGTGGGGAATGACCGGAAAAGCCATTGCTGGAGAGTGCTTGGCGTCGTCGGGAGGCTGCTGGTTAGACATGATGGCCATGAGGCGAGACCGCAGCTCGGTAGAACATTTACAGTAGTTTCCTAAACTTTCCTAACAATATATGATGGTGGAATAAATAATTTTTGACAAAAACACTTTTTTGTTCCTCTAGCCTATGGGTCGAGCCGGCCGTACAATCCTTGCACAAGGACGAGAATCTGTTGGAGTTATTGGGTGAGCGTCAGCATAAAGTTGAAGCTTCTGGAAAGAAAACAAGCAACAGCATTTGTGAGTTCAGCCACAATACCAACCCGGGGCTAAATCATTCCATTGCCGTTTTGACTCATTTTGGCGTCTCTATTCATACCCATCTCTACTCATGTTGGCAGACAAAGTCCCAAGAGCATACTCCCGCTTGCGCTCGAGACATGGCGAGCCGCCAACACGGATTTAAAACGGCTATGGACCCCAGACTCTCAACTTCAAACCAGAGCCACTGTAGTTCGCCATGAAGCTCCTAGGCTCAATAGCTGTATCTGTTTCTAGAGTGGATTAAAAACCCGGGATCAAGACTAACATTTGGGACATATCTCATATGGGACACATCTTGGGCCTGAAACACAAAGTACATATTGCTCCTGACATAGGGTAGCAGGCTAGCTATGGCCTAAAAACACACAAGACTTGATGATCATTATGATATAGCCAGTCTAAAGTTATATAAATTTATGAAGAACTTAGACTATACATTAAGTAACTCTTTAGTATTCTTATGATCATGTTCTATGAACTCATCCTAATAGCAGTAACTCCAAGGCTTGCTTGTGATTGAACGAAGCATTCTTGTGTTTCTTCCATGACCCCCGCGGTAGAGGGGGGAAAGTCTTTAACATTGCCTTGAGCATGGCACATCCTAGGTATTGTTTAAGCGAAGTGCTTCTACGGGGCTGGCAGGTGAAAATGACGCCTTCGATTAAGCACGGATCGTGGCACTGCTTTTTAAACTTGAGACTTTTGTTGGCTGTGAGTTCTCGGACTCCGCCACACGCAAATCCTATCGTCGCACGATGTCACCAATACGGCCAAGACAAACGGGATTACCAAGGACTATATGTGACAAGTAGAAGTTGACAATGTTGTGTTGGTTATGTCTCTGCTGCTTGTTGGCCAGCCGTTTGCAACAGATAAAACATCGCGGTGTCTCGGAGCCGGCCTGAGCCCGTGAAGCGCTGGACCCGGCCGGGATCCCCGGAGCCCCATGGTCTGGTCCACAAGCCCCCCCAGATAAAAAAACGTAAGCGTGTCCGGTTTCGGTCGGGGGGAGGATGAGGGGAAATACAAAATTGGGGTGACATGGTTTTTTCTCTGTTCGTGTTACAAAACAAGCGGTTAACTCAAAATGAATACTTATCGTCATTGAGTGGAACGGCAGATGGTTTTGCTGTTGTGTAAGAGGCTTGGAGGGCGGTAGCGCACAGTGTCGAGGGCACTTTGTGTCAGATGAAACAGCGGGCTTGAGACGGAGCTGATGCCTGGCCAGAGGGGGCGGCAAACGTGGAGAACGCTGTGCCCCACACCGTGCGTGCATCGTTGAAGTTCACTGTCGCTCCCAATTGCGTGCAGGCTGTTGGCGCTTGGATGGAGCTGAAAGGATGGGAGGAGGAGGGAGGCTGGATTCGCCTGGTCGCATGACCTTGACTCTGCCTGGATGACCTTGCGCCTCCCTCTCTTTCTTCCGTTCTCTGACACATTCATCCTTTCTCCATCTCTTTGCTCTGACTGTCTATACATAATCCCCCTTTCATCCATAGCTGAGCGCCGACACCTGCCAGCATCCCGCCCCGAGCCCAGCGTGTCCTCTCTGCCTGGCCAGGAGCCAAGCCAAGCCAAGTCCGGAGCCCAGTGTGCGCGGGACCGTCGTCATCAAGACACAAGAAATCCGCCCTTGACCGCGAGCCGAGCACCCGCCGCCAACAGACACGCATTCATTCCTTTTCCGATCGAAATCTCCTCCCTTTTCTCTCCCGGACGAAAATAAAAAACAGAAGCGACTCTTTCATACTCTACAAGTTCAAAGCGCATAGTCAAGATGACGTGGGAACTCAACCAGCGGCGGTTCGTCCGCACAATCAACTCGAAATACATCTATGGGCGCATTGTATGTGGTTTTTTTGTTCTCTCTCTCTGACGTCTTTGGGGTAGTGGCTGGTAACCACCAAAAAAACCCTGCTTTTCCATGATCCGTCGCCACCCTTAGTCTTCCCCAGTCTTTCCCCATCATCGATCATCACCTTCCATCATCTCTCTTTTGTCTTGTTCAACATAGATTTCCTCTATTCTGGTTGATTGTCCTTGTTGTTTTATTCATTCGATCCTTTGTCTTTGTCTCTCCTTTGCGCCGGCATCAATGCGACTAGACGTTGACGACATCTAACCTGCTATAGCCTCTGTTGCACACCATCGTCTTTCTCGTCGAGATGGCTCTCGTTGCTAGACTTACGGCTCGATTCAACTCGTACTATGATGAGCGACCACGTACGTACTGACCCTTGTTGTCGCCTCCCTCCCCTACGGACCCCCCTGACAACCATAACCAAACTCAATTGTGACCACACAAGTTGCTGACGGCCGACAGTCATGACCATGATGGTCACCAACGCCATCCTCGGTGGCGTCGCCGACACGGTCGCCCAGTCCATCACAGCCATCCGCGAGCGTGCCCTCCGCCAGCCCGGCGGCCTCAAGAAGAACGACGGCATCGCCATCGAGATCCACGAGCTCGACTGCAAGAACCCCTTCCTCGACCGCGACCTGATCCCCGAGTCCGAGAACCTCCCCCCGCCCTTCGACTTTGAGCGCCTCACCCGCTTCATGGCCTACGGTTTCTGCATGGCCCCCGTCCAGTTCAAGTGGTTCCGCTTCCTCGAGCGCATCTTCCCCATCACCAAGACCAGCGCCTTCGGCCCCGCCATGAAGCGCGTTGCGTTTGATCAGTTGATCTTTGCGCCGTTTGGTCTGGCCGTCTTTTTCACTACCATGACTGTGGCCGAGGGCGGTGGTCGTCGTGCTGTCTCGCATAAGCTTAGGGATATGTACATCCCGACGCTCAAGGCCAACTACTGCGTGTGGCCGGCTGTGCAGATTGTCAACTTTCGCTTGATGCCTGTGCAGTTCCAGCTGGTGAGTAGGAAGAATTCCGGTTCTACGGTCTAATGCTAATGATATGTAGCCCTTTGTGTCCACAATTGGTATTGCCTGGACTGCGTACCTCTCCCTGACCAACTCGTCGAGCGAGTAAGGGACAGTATATACGGAACGAGGCGAGACAGATAAAAAGGCTCCTCCAGAAGGCAGAGGTATTCATCTCTTGCCGACAGAGTCAACGGTAGATGCTTTTATATGTTGGTTCGATTACGATCGACACTACACGTTGTGGCTACCTCAACATGATGGATCGTATCCTTGGTAGACGCAATTGCATTGTCTGGCGTCGACGAGTTATCCCGTCGGATTTTCCTTTCCTGGTTTATGGGTTGGTCTGAGAATGGGTATGGCGTTCAAGGAGTGGCCCGGAAATAATGGGCACGGCCTGGCTTGTCGCATTCTGTCTAGAGTTGACAAATGGACAAGTGAGGACCGCAGCGGATTTTTTTTGTATCATGGTGTAAAGGCAGGGACAAGATTTGCCGTGAGGTAGTCTGATAGAGGTTGAATGCACCGAGGTTATTAAGCTTGGCGGTTGTGAGTATGGGACAAGCGGTGACATGTGCATGCAATATCAAGAAGATACTGGCAATGGTGGTGATGCCTGGTAATTGACTTGTTAGTCGTTGTTCATTCTGACTGTTAGTTAATCTCAGCAAATTGCCTAAAGCTGCACTTGGACAACAAGTAAACGTCACGATCATGATCTTCCAGCCTCTACTATGTTAGCTTGGCCTCATATCATGCGTCCCACTCTCAGCCTCAACCCAGCCTACCACGTCCTTAGTTATTACATACGGCTACTTAAGATCCCGATCCTGGGGCCGACAAGGTAAAGCCGCATTGTCTCGGCGGAGTGGCTAGTCCGCGTCTCTCCGGAATGCCGCATCCGCATCGCCAGAACCCGGAGCGTCCCGGCGGGCCCGTTACCCGGCGATTCCATGGAGGTCAGTTGTGTTTTTTGACGGAGCAGCGTTGCTGGAAGCCCGTGCTGGCGCTGAGTGATTTTGCTGGCAGGCGCTTTTAGGCTGTGGACTGGTGGTTTTGGTGGTGCTGCGAGTTGCATCTCCACTGGCTGTCGCAGGTCACGTCACCCCCTCGGGCTTCACAGGCCGACGTTGCATGTTGATGGCTTGCAAGGTGCCACGGTCGTCGAGAAGAACGACGCTCACGCCAGAGACACCGCTAAAAGTGCCATGTTTCCAGGGGTTTTCACGGGCTTCAGCATCATCCCACCAGCTTCAAGTGCTGCCGCGAAAGCCCCGCCGCCGTCATCAGCTTGCCCCCCACCTTGACACCGTGCTGCTCCCCTCCTACTCCTCCTCCTCCTACATCTTCTTGCTCTGCCCCTCCATCAGACCACGGAACTCTCTCTTCTTCTCTTCCTCCTCCTCGACATCATCCGCTTTTCCTATCAATTATCCCAATTTGCATCCTACAGAAGCTGTCAAAATGTCGCTGTCCAGCAAGCTCTCCATCACTGACGTTGACGTCAAGGGCAAGAAGGTCCTGATCCGAGTGAGTGCCCCGCGATTTATGTTGAGCTCCCCTCCCTTCAGCTCGCCGCATCATATGGTGGCATCATGGTCTCTGCTCCCAGAGCCTCAATTCTGGAGCAATCGCTTCTAGACTATAAACATACCGCCATGCAAAACCCAGAGTCCTAACCAACCCCCAGGTCGACTTCAACGTCCCCCTCGACGCCGACAAGAACATCACCAACAACCAGCGTATCGTCGGTGCCCTCCCCACTATCAAGTATGCTCTCGAGAACGGCGCCAAGTCTGTCATCCTGATGTCTCACCTTGGCCGCCCCAACGGCTCCCCCAACGAGAAATACTCCCTCCGCCCTGTTGTCCCCGAGCTCGAGAAGCTCCTCGGCAAGTCCGTCACCTTTGCCCCCGACTCTGTCGGCCCCGAGGTCGAGGACATTGTCAACAAGGCCCCGGACGGCTCCGTCATCCTCCTTGAGAACCTCCGCTTCCACATTGAGGAGGAGGGCAGCTCCAAGGACAAGGAGGGCAACAAGACCAAGGCCGACAAGGCCCAGGTTGAGGCCTTCCGAAAGGGCCTGACCGCTCTTGGTGATGTCTATATCAGTGAGTAGCCCCGAGTTTTCACCGCAACACGGACCACTCCGTCTCCTGTCTTGACTCTTCCGTCTTTCGATGGCCGTATGATACTGACGACAGCAGACGATGCCTTTGGCACTGCCCACCGTGCCCACTCCTCCATGGTCGGTGTCGACCTCCCCCAGAAAGCTGCTGGCTTCCTCATGAAGAAGGAGCTTGATTACTTCGCCAAGGCCCTCGAGTCTCCTCAGCGCCCCTTCCTTGCCATCCTCGGCGGTGCCAAGGTCTCAGACAAGATTCAGCTCATCGACAACCTGCTGGACAAGGTCAACACCCTCATCATCTGCGGTGGTATGGCTTTCACCTTCAAGAAGACCCTTGAGAACGTCTCCATTGGTGGCTCTCTCTTCGACGAGGCTGGCTCCAAGACTGTTGGTGAGCTCGTTGAGAAGGCCAAGCAGAAGGGTGTTAAGCTCGTACTACCCGTCGACTACGTCACCGCCGATAAGTTCGCCGCTGACGCCAATGTCGGCCATGCCACCGATGCTGAGGGCATCCCCGACGGCTGGATGGGTCTTGACTGCGGCGAGGAGAGTGTCAAGCTCTACAAGGAGGCCATTTCCGAGGCCAAGACCATCCTCTGGAACGGCCCCGCTGGTGTCTTTGAGTTTGACAAATTCGCCAACGGCACCAAGGCCACCCTCGACGCCGTCGTCGAGGGTGTCCAGAAGGACGGCAAGATCGTCATCATCGGTGGTGGTGACACTGCCACCGTCGCCAAGAAGTACGGTGTCGAGGATAAGCTCAGCCACGTCTCGACCGGCGGCGGCGCCAGCCTGGAGCTCCTCGAGGGCAAGGAGCTGCCCGGTGTTGTTGCGCTGTCGAGTAAGTAAATGATGTCCACCATTTTGGAATATGACGTACATGAACCTGTTGATGACGGGATATGAAAATGAAAAAAGGCCGGGCGGGGAGGGCCAGTCTGTAGCAAAGCAAATATCCAATACCAATACCAATAGATCCGGTAGATGCCGGAATGTCCAACACTTCGGAGCATCTTGCCGTGAACCGAGGGGCTATGTTCTGTGCAGACGCTATTTGTTGATTCATTAACCGGATCCGTCGTCTATGAGCTCTGATGGTCTATCACCGCGTTCCATGTCGTCCGGCCTATTCCTATTTCGTGTCCTCCATTGTCACTCCCAAATCGACTTTCCCTTTCCCTTCTTATCCTTCACTGACACGTCCTAAGTGACCCTTGCCTTCCCTTTCCCCTTGGGGTCTTCCATTGTCTCGTCCTCAACCGCCTTTGCTTTTCCCTTTCCCTTGGGGTCCTCCACCGTCACGTCCTCAGTCGCCTTCTCCTTCCCTTTCGGATCCTTGCGCAACTACGGAGGGATCGAGTCCGGATGGGGATAAATTAGACGGTTGAGATCCTTCAATTGCTGGCGCAGCTCCCTCAGTTCCCTCTGCTGGCTAGACTCAGCAACGACCTCTTCGTCCTCCTCCGGTTCCGGGGTCTCCGGGCGGCCACCTCGTTCTTCCTATCTCCGTTTCGCCGCCTCGACCTTCTTAAGCTCATCCCTGTGCCAATGTTAGCTGCTGTACGGCGGTTGGAAGCTGGGGGGTGGCTACGCACTTAAGCTGCGTTGAGAAGTCGTCGCTCGTATCGTCGTCATCCCAGCTCTCCTCCCAAAGATGCTTAGTCTCGCCCTTTGCCGCCTCGGTTTGGTCATCGGGCCAGTCTGCATATCTCTGTCAGCTGTCATGTTTGCTCCATTGTTTGGGTGCTATGGCCGAAGCTGAAGCTTTTGGGGCGGCGGTGGAAGGTGAAGAGTGTGTGAAAGGCAGGCATGGGATATCTGATGGGGAGGGAGCGTACCGTCGACGGGGAAATCCTCAAACTCGTCGTCCTCGCCCAGAGCGGCGGGCTTCTGCTCTGGCTTCTCCTCGGCGGGCTTCTCCTGCTCGGTGGGCTTGGGTTCTGTGGAGGCCATGATGGCAAACTGGCTTCTGAGGGGCTTTCGGGGTGTAATTTGTGATTTTGTGTGTGATATACGAGATGATTCGTGAAGAAATGCGTTGTGAAGATCTGATAATGCGTGGGGATGTTGTTGATGATGGGCGGGATGATGAGGTCGCTATGGGAGGAGGCGGAGGATAGAGCGGGGCGGAACAAGGATCTGCCGATGGTGCAGGGTAAGCTGATTGGAGGTGTGTGGAATGTGGTGGAAGAGGACGGGCTTTGTCTGGAGTTAAGATTATCTGGATCTAGTGAGCATTGACAATAAAGGTACAATTCTGGGAATGGTTTTGTAAGATTCCTATTTATGACACCTAGTGGGAAGTAGGCTAGCCTACCAGTGTTCACCTCGAAGTTACGAAGTCAGTCAAGTTGAATTGCCGAAGCCCAGGTGTTCAATAGTCAGGTTCGGGCGGTGAGGATTCTGGCTGGCAAGTAGGAAGGAGATTGATGTATTGTAGCTTTTAAGCTGTACAGACTCATGTCTCTATCCCAGTAAATGAGTGGATGTGGTGAGAAGCGCGTGAGGCCCGACCCGACAATCTACGCTTTGCGGAGTGAGTGTGCGTGCTAGCCACTTCAAAATGGCGACCATCTCGAACTTGCCGCTCCAAGGAGATCGCGGGATTCGATAGCGGAATTTGAAACAAATCCTCAACTACCCATTGCAACTTCTATTATTGGTAAAGCTAAGTGTTCACCTTACCAACTCGACACAGCACACTGCGACGATCATCTTGATGAAGAACGCAAGAGGAGCCCAGGGTAGGGATGCTGCGGACAATATAGGTCACACCTGAAAGGATGTCAAATACCAAGCATGTTTACATTTGATCTGATTGACAGAATGGCAAGGTTGGGTCTAAACAGCATGGATAGCTCCTTTCGCCATCATATTAGGTTGAGTTTATGGAAAGACTATCATAAGAGTATTCGTAGCTTCACCTACATCTAGCCTCTTCATAAACAAATTAACACAAGTTCAGACGCAACTTGCAAGTGCAACTGGGCGTCCCACGATGCAATTGTGAAGGTGACGAGTTATCACGACTGTAGACATGGATCCTGAGCAGGTCATTGAACACGGTCATGGAATTTTTATCTATCCTCTAGACCCAAAGAAATAAAAACACCAGCAAGTAACGAAAGACCATCAATGAGAACACGAAAAATAACTTTTCTGAACCCATTCATCTCATAAAACCATCCACATCAATAACATTAGCGGCATTAACTCCGCAGGACCAACTTGTCGGCCCTGCTTACTTGTGTCTTGACTCCTCCAAAAAAGAAATCCGGGCTTCTCGACCTGGATTTGAAGCTTGGGAGGTATCATCCATCTCCAAAGTCCCTTTTTACCCCTTGCGGGAGGGCTCTACAATTGTGCGCACGCTAAGAACGAAGGGGGAAGTTCGCTGAAAAGGAAAAGATCAAGTCAAGGAAATAGTGGTAAAGAATGTTGTCAAATGTCGAGGCCAGGGATAGCGGCGTCCAAAGGGCTATGCCGTCCTCGCACGTTTTTGTGTTGTGGGGTCCTCTCGCTCATATGCGGAGAAGGTTAACATCGGAGATGCTCCTGTGCCTCTTGTGGCCGTTACCTGCCTCGCCAGATGCTTTGCGTTTCGCGGACACCGATTCAAGGGGGCTCCGTGTAAGATCGCTCATCTGCTTCTTATGCCGACGGATGGGCGTCAGGGGCACGGCGGCGGTATCGAAGCGGTCCGATTTGAGACCCTTAAGCGCAGTGTAGTTGTAGGGACCGCTGAAGGCGAGTGAGTCCTGGGTGGCTTGGTTGCTCAGGATGAGCTGCTGGTTGATTTGGTTGCGTCGGAAAGCTCCCACCGTCTCCGAGTTGAGGTGGGACAAGACCTCCTTCTCGCTTCCGGCGGTGCTGGGTCGGACAGGGGTGGCGGCATCCCAGTTGTTGGCGTCTTCCTCGTCACCAGAAGAATCATTCTCTTCCCAGGCGATAAAGTCGTTGAGGTTAAGCCCCATTTCCACCTCATCCTCCTCGTCTTGCAAACTAGGCGCGGTCTCGCTTTCGTCGGCCGTGTTGGCTTCCGAAGGGAAGGGGAAAAAGGCCTCGGCAGGGCCCATGATTTGGGTGTCGTTGTTGTTGATGAAGTCGCCGAAAGTGTTGGAAGAGAACATGGCACTGAGCATGAGGTTGGCAGAGTTGCTCATAATAGGGGACGACTGGTCGTCGATGGGCCAAGACAGGTTGAACTGCTCTGGAGAGAGGTCAAGCTGCCGTCGGCGGTGGGGGGTAAAGATCATCATCTTTCGCGTCAAAGGGTTCAAAACGGCAATGGGCTTCTTGTCAGAGCGGTCCAAGTTGTAACGACCCACACGGGGTTGGCCACGCTCGGCCTTGACTGGGTTGTCCGCATCAGAGTCCGAGATGTCACTCAGGGGATTGGAGGGACGGCGAGTCTTTCTTCGAACTGGAGGCTCAGGCTCGTCCTCTTCGGTAGTATCACCATCAGCTGGAGGAGGCATGTTAGCATCTGGAGGACAACAACACGCCCCGCGTAGTGGCAGGACTCACTCTCATAACCGTCAAGCTCCTGTAGCTCTTCAAAAGCGGGCACAGGAGTAGACACAGCAGTGGCTGGCTGGGAGGCCACTGGAGTAGCAAGAGGCGTGTTATCATCAGAAAGCTGGCGGATGATCTCCTCGGCGTCCGAGTCGATCTCGCCATAATTGTGGTAGCCGTAGTCCCAGAAGGATCCCGAGCCGGACGACTCGTCGGGATCGTTCTCAATCTCCCGACGGAAGGCGGGGTCTAGGTTGGTCTGGGAGACAAAGATGTCTGGGAACAGATCGGCATGATCATCCTCGGTATCAGTAGAGTCGGAGTCACTGGAGGGTATGTCAAAGTGAACGTGGCGGTCTGTAGGGGTGTCTGAGCCGAAGAAGTTGTTCACATCCGGGTAAAGGTCCGACTGATCTTCCTCCACCTCGGAGACGATGCCGCCCCAGCTGCCGGTCTCGTCTTCCTCCTCATCAGCTTCCAAGTCTTCCTGTTCGTCGTCATCTTCGTCGTCATCTTCATCATCGTCTTCTTCATCAAGAATGTTTCGCGACCGAGGAGCTTGCTGTGGGGTTGGAATGTTTGTTTCTTCCAAGATATTGGTCTCCTCGGCCGCTGCGACATCATCCTCGTCGTCGTCAGAGGAGTCGCTAATGTCTTCGACAGCAGAGTATCCCCCGTCGTCGGAGAGGTCCAAGGAGGAAGAAGAAGGTGTATCGGAAACCCGGCGGCGGCGGTTGGCGGTCTTGGCCTTTACCGGGTTGGTGAACTTGCGCTTAACGTTGCGGGACATTTCGTCGCGTGCGCAGATATGAATCAGAAATGCAGTGAATGTAAATCTTATGCAATCGCTCTATCGTGGCGAGTCTGAGATCTGTTGAGTATGGCGACCTATCGGGTTGTCGCTCAGAATATTCTTTTTGCCGTTCCGAGAACGGGCAAACTCAATTCGATACGAGTTACGCTGAGTTTAGGTGCGGGTTGTAGGGCTGCAGAGCATGAATGTAGGACACGGGAGCGGGGGTGCAAATGCACGTCTATTCTGCCGCAAGGTACGATGAGACGCTCGAGGTTATGTCGTCAAGGTATGGGCGTAGGACTGCGAGGGAGAGAGACGACGAGGGGAGGAGAAGAGGTAACTCGTCGTGGTGTATATCAAAAGCCCTGACAATCGGGCAAGTCGCAGAATCGTTGGTTTCAGAGACAGACTCTCGGTAGAGCATCAGCTCAGGAGCGGGAAAGCCTGTAGAAAACTAGGTCGAGCGAGGAGATTGACTGGTAACTCGGTGAACTGCTGGACTGCGGACCACGACAGGGAAAGCAGCCATGGCCCGCAGTGGGCGTTTACAGCTCAGCGACGGCCGAAGGCATGGTGACTCGACTTAGTTTCGGTAGGGGATGTTCTCTGGGTGATGCTGGATAATTGCGACTTCGTTGTCTTGAGGGGTTGTGGTTTGGGTTGGTGATGATGGAAGGGGAATCGAGAGAAGGAGGACCAAGAGGACGAGAGAAATATCCCAAACTTTTTCCGTCTGCAAGTGGGGTCCATCCTGATTGGGCAAGGTCCGCATCTGCCGGGGGGCGTGTGCGGGTAAAGGGGCTAGGCCGGATTGGGACGGCTGGCACGGTCACCGCTATTTGGAGCCTCAGGTCGAGATGGCTTATTTTGGGGACAAGGCCCAACCATGGACGAGTTATGAGCATCAACCAGCCGCTGATCGTGTTTCGCTCGCTAACATGCAGGGCGACGATTTTACGATATGCAGAGGATTTACTGCGGTTGAAGGAATGCCTCCACGTTGGGGTTTAGGGCTCGCATGGGTGCTAGCACTGGCATGGGCTCTCTATCCCGACAGTGAATCACAGACTTTCGAGGGCGATACCCCATGCTCCCTGGTCCGTGAGGCGAACAGACGAGAATTAAGGGACCAGTTAGACCCCAGGGCAAGGGCACGACAAAAGGATAAATCCAGGCAGCCGGGGGACAGACACGGCAAAAGGCAGACGGGCCGCACTGCCAGGGAGACGACAGCGAGACGCCCTCAAGCAAGGGGAAAGGGGACGTCGCACAAGTGAGGTGGCTTTACATGAAGTGGCTTCATGTTCCGCGTGTAAGTTAAGGAGGTTGCATCTCACCAGCAGAAACGATGGGCCAGGTATGTGTCCTCCAGTGGTTCCCCCGTGCGGCACGGGATCATGTACGCGCCGGTACTCTGACGGGCTCCAGCTTTTCGACGATATCCCTCGCCTTGCCGTGTCTTTCAGTCCCGTCTTCTCAGGCACTTGAGCCGGGATAGCCAGGCCAAAAGTCCAGCCAGAAAGACCCCTCATTTTGTGTTCCAGCCAAGCGTTTTCTTGGTGCTTGTTCGAGGGCTCCGCAGTGACGGCAACTCCACTGGCAAACAGGGGGTGGTGTCTCTCATCGGCCCCATCCTACGTATCTATGGAGCGTGAGATGGAGCCCGTCCTGACGAGGCGGCCATGTTAGTGGCCAGGGCGTCGTTGAAGCACTGCCCCTCCAGACTCTAGAGTTCCAGGAGGAACCTAGGACACAAGAGCTTTCATCACGCGAGGGTCCAGAAGAGCTGAATCCGCTTGTTGAGAAGCTTCAGAGAAAGAAACGAGACCCGAGGGGATCCAGAATGGACCCAGAGGATGGATCCCAAAGGCGACGCCTCGGTTGAAGAAATCTCTTGAGCTTCCATGATCCACGTTGCCACGGTCACTGGTGGGGTTTTTTCGTCTCTTGATTCTCTGAAAACACCGAGAGCCGGACTTGACGAAGCAACTAATACTAGAGTCCGCAGTAGGCAGGTCTCGACGTCTCACCAAGGAAGAAGAAAAATTAGCGAGGCAAGAGATGAAGACGCTAACTAATTGCCCCCATCATACCTGTCTGGACTTTCTGATGTTTTACGCAGACTTCGAGCAAGATTGGCCGAGGTGGACACACAAGCTGGAACTCGACGTTTTGACTCTGTTTGGACCCTCTCGAGTCGTTTCATGATCTTCTGTTTCCATTAGCTCGGGCTCTGAGCGAGCATTGATCGGGTCAAAACGCAGGTGCCAATTGGGCTTGAATCAATCATAGCCTCAGCGCAGGTCAAGCTGGAGCTCTACAATCTCCTCTATCGTTAAATCTGTTCTTGAGCCCCTCCTCACTCCCCCTCCCCTCTGCCCCCTCAATGGATCCCAACAG
>JABFFE010001740.1:0-35205 GCA_013623625.1 Fusarium setosum
GCTGCCGGCAGCTTGCCTTCCTCTTAGAGTGTATCGTTAGGCTGGCCCCGGAGCCACAAACAGACTGGCTTGCAATATGCCATCGAGTGAATAATAATAGCTTGTTGCCCAAGTATCCGTGATCCGATTCTCGAGAGATTTTCTCCCGGGAGTTGGCAATTAAACAACTACCCAATATTCCCGCACAAGTTCTTGACCCCCTAGATTATACCATCAAGGTCGACCTACATAATCCAACCTGACGCCCATGGGTTGTTGATCCAATCTCAACCCCGCAAGTCGCTTGCAATCCCAATCCGGTAACTAATCAACATGGAGACGGCACCTATCGGGTCGCCCTATCTTTACATTGCGGGGAAACACCCGGTTCAACCTCGACACAAGCGTCGATCCCCCCACGCCATCTGCAGCATGCCCCTCTTTCAAAAGTCGTTCTTTGACTGAATGGGGCAAGTATTGGTACGTTCTATCAAGCCGGTTCCGTCAAGACCTGATATTTAAGCCCGGTTAACTTGCAGCATTGACCAGCTCAACAATCCTCGTTCATTGGAGCACCTCCCAGTCGTCATTTCCATACATCTTATCTCTATTCATCCAGACAACAACCGCAGTCATGGATGACGCTGCTCTTGCCTCTGGAAAAAAGATCATTGTCGTCGTCGGCGGCACTGGCATGGTGGGCGGCTCCGTTGCACGCTCACTCCATGACAACCCCGACTGGTGGGTTCGCATCACAACTCGCGATCCCACGACGCCCAAGGCGAAGCGATGCATCGCCGAGGACTTTGACGTGGTAAAGGCCGACTCCTGGAACCCCCAAGAGCTGGACGCCGCTTTCAAAGGTGCATACGGCGTCTTCCTCAACACTGACTCCGACGATGCCAACTTCAAGAACGAGATTGGTCCTCCAGAGTCGGCCATGGGAAAGCTCGTCATCGACGCCGCCATCAGACAAGGCGTGAAGCACTTTGTGTTTGCTGGCCTGCCCGAGTCCAGCCGGCTCACAAACGGCGAGGTGTCGATCCTGTCGTTCGACAACAAGAACGCCATCGCCAACTACGGCCGCAGTGCCGGCTTTGAGTCCTTTGCCGAGGTCAACATGGGCTGGGCAATGGACATTTTCTGGATGGAGACGTATGGCAAAGCCTTTGGGGGATTTGCAACCATTCCCGACAAGGAGGGTTTCCTCACTCTCAAGCTCTTCCCCATGAGCAACAACCCCGAGAGGATCCCTTGGACTTCCGCCGGAGACGACTATGGAGATGCGGTGCACGGCGTCTTCTTGAACCCTCAGAAATACGACAAGAAGACCATCTGGGCCATCTCGACGTACACCAGCTTCCAGGACGTTGCCGACGCCTACAACAAGTTCACCGGCACGCGGGCCGCCCGTTACGTCCCGGAGCTGGAGCCCCTGAAGGCCGCCACGCCGGGCAAGACGAAGGAGGTCAATGGGTTGAGGAACTATTGCCATTACATGAAGGGCAACTACTGCAATGGCCAGCCGACGGACGAGTATCTTTTGAAGGAGATGCGAGAATTGAAGGCCAGTGCGTCCAAGGCCCGTGGCCGTCGGGGAAGGGATGCAGAGCTTCAGACAATTGAGGGTTTCATTCGGGCTGGCTGCCCTGTTAAGCCGGCCAACAAGTTGTAGATGCAGGTGTAAAGTAAAGTTGACAAAGAATAATTGAATCTATTTTTTTTCAAGTAAACCATTGGCTAGTTATTACGTGAGGATAGGTTGAAAGCTCTCTGATAATGGAGTTTTCTGAAACTTTTCTAGACCTTATCCATATAGCGCAGGTTGTCCCGTCTTGATCATAGGTATAACCTTAGGCACACCCCTACACAGACATTTTCTATCTAGTATCTCTTCTCGTGCCGGCAGATTAGAGTAAGCCCCAACGGAAAAAGAACACAGCAACTACGTAGACACCTAGGGCTATTTGGCATAGTTGATGAAGGATGGCTAAACATGTTTTGGGAGAGCATCATTTGTAGCAAGGTCCAAAGGTCCAGGTACAACCACCACCCGAACGCTGTAGCACTACACCATAACCATAGTTCTTGATGAAATTGGACATGCCTGATGCCCTGATGCCCTAAAGCCCACTATTCAGCATGTGGGAGGAAGATGAGCTTATGCACCTGCAACGATGTCAGTACCATGCCAAGGCGATGAGCCAACCTCGAACGGGGGCCATACCTTTCGTTCACTAAACAGCTTATACGACTCTACTGCGTCCTCCAGCGGCACAGTCTTGCCACACAGAAACTTGACCTTATCCTGTACTTGTGCGAGGACTTCAAGTGCCTCCTCGAAAATGCTCCGGACAGGACAAGTCCCGAACGCCAGGGTCAAGCTCTTGTCAAACACGTTGCTCATGTCAACTTCCATCTTGGCCTGGAACCAGCCGATACTTGAGATCTTGGCCCCCGGCCGAGCAATGTCAATGCTCAGCTGCAGAGCATCCGTATGGCCGACAACCTCCAGCACCACGTCGGCGCCCCGTCCGTCTGTATACTCCCGGATCTTGTCGACGGGGTTGTCGTTGAGGTTGACCGGAGTCGCACCGATTCTGCGCGCCTCTTCGAGACGGGCATGGATGCTGTCAACCGCAAACACGCGTGAACGACCTCGTGTCAGATGGATAGCCGAAGCCAGGGCGCACATGCCAACAGGTCCGCAGCCGACCAAGACGACAGACAACTCGTCGAGCTCCCAGTCGGCAAGATTCTTCAGGAACCGAGATGCCGCAAAGTAACCCGTGGGGAAGATGTCGGCCATCAGGAGCAGCGTCTCCTGGGCGATGTTGGTGGGCGCGTGGACAAGGGTCGACGCCGCGAGGGGGACGCGGATGTACTGGGCCTGGCCACCGTCGATGCAGCCCGGGTAGCCGTCGCCGAAGCCCTCGCACTGCGTGCAGAGGCAGGACTGGCCTCGCTTGCAGTAGAAGCAGTCGCCGCAGGCTGCGTAGAAGGGCAGGACCACGTGGTCTCCGACTTTGAAGCCCGAGACGCCGGAGCCGAGCTCCTCGACGTACCCGACCACCTCGTGGCCGGCGATGAAGTTGGGCCAACGCTCAACGCCGTAGCCCCTGTAGTAATGCTGATGAAGTGTTAGGAAGTGTTTAGAGGCTGAGGAAAAGTTCACGTACGAGATCGGATCCGCAGAGACCCGAGTGTGTGACCTTGACGATGGCGTCAGTTGCTACCTGGATCTTGGGCATTGGGACGTCTTCGACTGCCATGTTGCCCACCCCCTTCCATAGCACTGCCCTCATTGTTTTCTTGGTGTCAGTCATTTTGATAGTGTAAATTCACACACACAAAGATTTTAGGTGCAAGGAAAGGCTCAACAAGGGGAGGGAGTAGGGGACGGTGTCTGGTCTTGAATTACGGGTTGTAGGGGATAGGTCAACTACTTTTATCCCGTAACGAGTCTGCTCAACTCTCGCGGCTCGTTCAGCATCCTTTTTGAGTAAGTGGGGCTAAATGCTTGATTGGTGTCCTTACTCGCTGGAGCCGTGTTACTAGTTGTGCGCGGAGGAGGCGATTTTTATACGTCTCTTATCTAGGTATTTAGCTTAAGGACTGAAGCAATGGTATTTGGGGCCGGAGGTGGTACCTTGAGATTTAAATAGGACCGCTTCTTTTATTACATGCGGATATTGCATGCACATGTACATCAAGGTTCTCTAAGAGTTGGGCAAGGGAGATTCTCTTATCGCTACTACATACTTACAGTACCTAGTTAGGAAAATCCGGATCTCGCGGCCTTGTTCTACCCCGCATTAAAAACCTTGGCTGCCATGGAAGTCTATTATCTAGGTCGACAGATAGTGGGGAGACCCCATCAAGCGACACCACATCGGAAATTCTGGACTTGAGCGCGAGGTGCGTTGCTGCGCCGAGTGATGGGGTTTGCACGTATCCAGGGCGTATATCTGCCAATTAAGTTGACAAGATCTATACCTTGCGCCGCATAGTGTGAGTTGAAACTGCATCAGCATCCTACCCAAGCTCCATGACGGCTAGCAGACAAATATTTCATGTGGCATATTCACGCCACCACATAAGTATTGATCTACTAATCTATATGATCGAAACCGTCTTTGACTCCTCCAACAGTTCCTCGATGGTGCGGAAATGCACATCTTTAAAGTACTTCTCCCTCTGCCGAAGAGCCTCCTCACGGGGCACAGCAGTGGCCCCTGTGACCGACATCTCGTCCATGGTTGCCGTGTACCGCCTGTCAGGATCCTCTGTCTGCTCGATAGCCTGCTCTATCTCTTCCTTTGTGCAATAAGTGCGCTGTCGTTACAGTTAGCTCGGTCCACAAGAGACTGTTCGTACATCAACATACCTTCAACGGATGACCGACAAACTTTTCAACCTTGGAGATGGCCTCGTTCCACGTGCCCAATTCACCAAACAGGTACACATACTTGGGCCAATCCTCGTGCCCGACAATCTTGACTGCTGCTTTGGCCATGTCCCGAGCCGAAGTCCAGCCTACGGGCTCATCGCCAGTCCCAGGGACGCGCACCGTCTTTCGGTCGAGGCTGATGGGCCAACCCTCCGGGAAGGGCCGGATGTAGCTCTTGGATCCATCCGCGGTCTGGACAAAGTAGTCTGCCAGCCATCCCTGGTTGATAAAGGTCCACTTCACGGCAGATTGGCCGGCGAGCATCTGGCGAAAGGGCTTGCGGGCGGAGCAACTGTCGCGCGGGATGTAGTCAAAGGCATCCAGGTTACCTAGATACTCGCTCGAGATGAGGCGCTTGCAGGTCTTGGACTCGGTGCAGGCATCCAGCAGAGCCTTGTGCATCATGGTATACACCGGCTCGTCGTCGCACATCAGGGCGGAGATGACGACGGTAGCGTCGGATGCGTCGAGGATGGGCACGATGGCATCCTTGGTGTATTCCTTGATAACGTGAAGGCCGGCTCCCGGCTTGTTGCGGAAGAATGGCCGGTCAGACCTCGAAATGATGGCCACGTTGTAGGTGCCGTCTCGGAGGAACTCTTCGGTGTGGTATTGGGCAATGTTTCCCGAGCCGGCGATAACGACCGTCTTCTTTTGCCCAGACATTGTGACTATGATGAGGATGATGAGATTGACGGCAAGATTCCACGGGGCAAAGGGATATAGCTTCTTGTATCTTTCTTATTAGCGGCTTAGGTGGGTAAAATTGAGGAGGTCCTTGCTAACAGGGTTGTACGATAGCAGCTGGTTTCCCCTTGGAGCTGGAGAACGAGAAAAGACGTTAGCGTCATCGCGAAACTAATAACTTGTACTCTTTCCACTTCGGGCATGGGAACGACTTGGAGATGCGGGGGAGTAGGTAGCACTTTGTGGCGCATCTTATCTCGACCCCCAGAGACATGCCACCCACTTCCCCGGATTTCAGGTACACCATGTGATGGCAGAGCGCTGGTCTCGCCAGGCCAAGGCTCAGAGACTACTGATATCGAATAGGCCATCTCGTGGAAAGTGTACAAATACGTCTTGAGCCGCCTCTCTCCTCTTAGGCTTGGAGTTCTCTTGATTCGTTTGACAACAGCAATACTTGTTCCTTTTTTTTTTTTTGCCACACTTTTGACATGGCCCAGGCCGAGAAATCCGAAATGCCTGCTACCACGCTCGATGCTATCGAATCTGCAGGAGTTTCAGGCGATGACCTTGAGCTTCGTATGCAAGGCCACGAACCTGAGCTCCATCGTCAGTTTTCGACATTTTCAACCATCGCCCTCGCCTTCTCAGTCACAAACTCCTGGCTAGGTTACACTGCCGTCATAGGCACTCCTCTCGTGGCAGGTGGCTGGCCGACTGCTATATACTCGCTGTTGATTGCAGCTGTGGCTTGCACTTTGATCAGTGAGTAGAACCAAAAAGTTCTTTGAAGCAGGAACAAGCTGATTTTTATTTGCCGTTTAAGCCTTGGGCCTGGCCGAGATTGCTTCCGCCTTCCCTTCAAGCGGCGGCCAGTATCATTTTGTTTACATGATGTCCCCTCACAACGTGCGTAGGGGACTTGCGTTTGTCACTGGCTTCATCTCCACCGTGGGTTGGGCGTTGGTGGCGTCTTCCGCGGTCATTGTAGAAGGTATGCTATCTTGTGTCTCATAACTCCATCGTCTTGTTGACATTTTGGTTACAGCTCAAGTAACGCTCTCCCTGGCCGCGATCCGGAATCCTGACTATACCACCCAAGACTGGCACGTCTATCTGCTATCCCTTGCCTATTTGCTTCTCGCGGCCTTTATAGTCTGCTACCTGAACAAGCTACTGCCCCTGCTGGAAAACATCTTCTTTCTTTGCAGTGTGGGCGGTTTCGTCGCTTTCACCATCGCCGTCCTCGCTATCAGCGAGAAAAAGAACTCTGCCTCGGATGTTTTCACAAAGTTTGAGAACGGGACAGGATGGAGTGATGGCATGGCTTTCACTCTCGCTGTAGGGACCAGCATGTATGCGTTTCTTTCGACGGACGCAGCCACTCATATCGCCGAGGTATGTCAAACCAACAAGCATTGCTGCCCTCGATGACCACTTGCTTACCGTCAACAGGAAGTTCACAAGCCAGGCCGATTTGTCCCAAGAGCCATGATCGCCACCATGGTCATCGGCATCACGACCGGGATCGGCTGGACCCTGGCCATCGCCTTCTCTGCCAACGATACAAAGCTCATCGCCGCTTCGCCACTCACAGCCTACACCATCCTCTACCAATCCTTCAACAACAGCGATGCCGGAGCCACCATGTTTTCCGTGTGGCTCTGGCTCGCCTACTTCTCGGCCGCCATCTCGTGCGTGGCGACATCTGTGCGCCTCAGCTGGGCGTTTGCCAGAGACAACGGCCTGCCCTTCTCGACCTGGCTCGCCAAGGTCGACCCCAAGCTGCAGATGCCTTACAACGCGGCCCTCGGGACCTGCGGCTTCATCGTGATCTACAACGTGATCTACGTTGCGTCGACGACGGCCTTCAACAGCATCATCAACCTGTGCGTCATCGGCCTGAACATCTCCTACGCCATCCCGCAGGGAGTGGCTCTCTACTACGGCCGTGAGAAGGTCCTCCCGCAGCGTTACTTGAACCTGGGCCGCTGGTTTGGCCCCTTTTGCAACGCCTTTTCCTGCCTGTGGGTTGCCGTCTACACGGTCTTGTTCTGCTTCCCCAACTACAAACACGTAACTGCAAACAGCATGAATTATGTGAGCCCTGTTCTTGTCGGTGTTTTGATCGCGTGTGCAATTGCGTGGGTCACTGGCAAGAATAAGCACTTTGACGGACCGGTGAGCGTCTTCGATAGGCCCCGAAAGTAAAAGGAATGTCACTAAAACTGTCTAGGTCGTTCTTCTTGAGGGAATCAACCATCCGACCAGCGCGGAAGTCTCGACGGAGGGGGATGCTGGGAATGATCGTGCTCACAAGTAGGCATCGAGCATGAGTTCAACGCAAGAGAGAGGACATGGACTGGATTGAACGATCAGAATGTGCCGAGAGTCGCCAGAGTTGATGTATTAGTTAATGATTCGATCGTGGCGGTTAATATTCTGGTATTTACTCCAATATTTAGCCTATATATATATATCGTTGAAATGCCCATGTTGTGTAGATACCATCTTTCGCCAATGTGCTTCTTCTGATCCGTCCAAAGGATGGCAGAGTTATGATACCAGTGCTGTAACGAGAATCCAACAATTTTCAGCCTCGTCAACAAAGACCTTCGTTATTAAAACCCAAGGCTCGAGATTTTTCGGGTTGTTCTGCCTCAACAGGGCTTAGAATCTATCAGCCAGCCTAGCACCAACTGCTGAGAGCAATAATAGACACGGCAACTCGGACTTGACATCCCATTTGTCAAGTACGTAATCACCGCTCGCTCTAGGGACGAAACGGGAAAGTGAATGCGATCACGCGCCCAGGGGTTTGAGGGGTAATAATTTCGATTGGGCGTATGCAGTACAGGGGGGGGGCGTCCCGAGAGGAGCCGATGATAGGAGGCCGGCGTGCTCAGGACGTGAAATGCCAGAACGCAAAAGTATATCCAAAGTGGGGTTGGGTAAGCGGATGGAATAAATATGACATGTCAGCGATGTTTTGACACGGGCTTTGTTTCTATTTCTTGACGTGAGGTACTATTGATACTAGCTCATCAACACGCAACCTGGAAACCACTCCAGTTCCTCCTTATATCTTCTAATAGCCCACTGTCATATCTTTGTTCTATAGACCAGCAGGACTCGCGTATTACGTTTCTCCAAACACACATTATTCATCATGGGTTCTGAAAAGTTCAACCAGCTAATCAAGGACCCTTCTCTGCCCGTATCCAAGCCCACGCAATCATACTGGCAAACCCCCGCTCACAAAGGCCTATTCGGCATTCAATCGAAGCAGCTACCGCCCCAAAGAGACATCGTCATCATCGGCTCCGGAATCACAGCATGCAGCGTTGCCACCGAGATCCTCGGCGGCAAACCCCCCGTCTCAGTGACGGTCCTCGAGGCTCGCGAGGTCTGCTCCGGGGCGACGGGTCGGAATGGAGGTCGCATCAATTGCGTTGCCGTCTTTGACTTTGACAAGTACAGCCGTTTGTTCGGAGTCGAGGCGGCCAAGAAGATTGTCCGGTTTGAGCTCGGCCACTATGACGAGATTCTCGCCGCCGCCAAAGCTCTCGGGCCGGATCTGTTTGACAAGTCCGAGGTTCGAAAGGTAGAGACCGTCGCAGCTGTTTTTACGGATGAGAAGTTGGCCGAGTTGAAGACGATGCTCGCTAACTTTGATGCTGCATTTCCGGACCTAGCTGGCCGTTGGACCATCACGGAGGAAGCAGACAAGGTAGCATCAAGTATACGTGCAAGATGTCTAGATATTTGCTAACACATCCGTCTAAGGAATACGGGATCCAGAATGCCAAAGGCGCTTTGCTCGGTGAGGCAGGTGCCGCATGGCCATATCGACTCATCACCAGCATCTTCGCAAAGCTCCTCAAAGAGCACGAGGGTACCTTTTCGATCGAAACCAACACACCCGCACTCGAAATCACGAGAAAGGCCACCGACGCGTATCCATACACCATTCGAACTCCGAGAGGGATGATCTGGGCAAAGCACATCATACACTGCACAGAGGGGCACTCGGCACATCTCATATCCGGCTTGCGAGGTATCCTGGTGCCTCGTCGAGGTCAGATGAGCGTTCAAAACCCCGGAGCTGCCTTCAAAGACTCCAACGGAAGACGCTCGTGGAGCTTCTACTTCCAAACCGGGTTCGACTACTTGAGTGAGAATGCACGCACGGGAGAAATCTTTATCGGAGGCGGCGAACTAGGAGGGTTTGACGGAGGCCTAGAAATCCACGGCATAGCCTCCGACGCCGAAGAAAATCTGTCAGCCAAGAGCCATCTCTCCGGCGTGCTGCCCGTGGTCTTTGGCGAGAAAGGATGGGGTCCGGAGCAGCCAGGAAAAGCCCGCATGAGGGCGTCCTGGGTTGGCGTTCTCTGCAATTCGCTTGATCGAGTTCCTCTGGTTGGACTGCTCCCACAGGAGGCTCTCGGCGCTCGTCCAGCAGGCACCTGGGAACAGGGCGGCGAATGGATCTCGGCTGGGTACGGCGGGTATGGGATGGTCAACGCCTGGCGATGCGGCAAGGCTGTTGCAAAGCAGGTTCTCGGCTATGCCGTCCCAGACTGGCTTCCTAATGAGTATACGCTGACACCGGCGAGAATGGTTCGGCTGAAGGCTCGCTTGGCTGAGGTGGCCGGTTCGGAGAGGCACTTGAGGGCTTTGCTGTAGCTAGTGACTGAGATTGACTGCTTTGTGTTGTTTTTCGTACTTTTCTCTTCCCATGATCTACTTTCTGGTACACAGAGAAAAGGTGGTATAGTACACTTTAATCGAGTTGAGCACATAAGAGACGAAGACGCTTCTGCTGTGTGAAGAAGCCTCAACGTTGGCGATGCCTGATAATTCCGAGCTATCCCACATCAGATTGCCGTTCTCCTTGACGATCTGTGACATGCAAAATGGGATTCGACAACTACCTGTTGGCTCCAGCGAGTTGCCATTTTCGGACGCTGAACGAGCTCTCGAGCCATGCCGATCTCGACTGGGGTTGGGTAGGAATGGGGGAACGCCGCCGGCTATCGGAAACAAGGGTTCGATAAGAATGCGGGGAACCTGGGAGAATCATGCAAGATATGACGCCTCGTGATCCCACCGACTAGAATCATGGAGACGCGCTATCGCTGTTAGCCCCAAAGTCTCATGGGTGGCGAGTGGCCAATGCCGCCCCGAGTCAAGAACTCAAAGATAAAAAACAAACTCGGGGCAAATCAGAGCCTAAGGATGCTGTAGTTGGCCCCGCTGGTGGAAACGAGTTATCTCGGATCGTCGAGGGTGTCAAGTCGCGATCCTGGCTCCTTCACCGTCCAAGGCGGAGTCTAGCGCTGAGTCAAGTGCGGGGGAATCATGATCCAGATCCAGGTCCCTGGTTAATCAAATTGTTGACCTGTGGTTGCGTGCTTCCAGATCCGCTTCAACCACTTCGTTTCACCCAAGGCAGAGAGTTAGTCAACAAGCCCTACCCCGACGCTCTACCTCCAGTTCTCCTTCACCATGAAATCATCCTACCGAGTGCGATTCGCTACTGGCGGCAAATACCAGCTAGCATTGGATGCTCAAGACCCTGCCCCAAAGGCCTGCCAGTCCCCTCCACGCCCGACAACGAACACTCGCAAGTCCAAGTCACCGCACACTAAAAGTCGGTTTGGATGCAAGGAGTGCCGAGTCAGACGTGTCAAGTGCGATGAGACCTACCCCGTCTGCCTGCGATGTCAACGACGCGGCTCTCTCTGCCTCGCCAGCACGAAGCGCGTTCAGTGGCACGCCGAGATGCCCTGGTTATCCCACCTCATCGTCCTTGACTCGTGGGCCGGAGACACGACGCCGAATAAGAGGCTGGTGCAGTACTGGGTTGAGCAGACAAGCCAGCTCCTGTCCCTCGACCGAAACAACAACCCTTTATCGCTCCCTCTACTGCAGTACTTGACCGAGAGCCCGTCACTTCTCCATGCGATACAAAGCGTGAGCGCCGGCCACGAAACCTTCTTCAGCAGTGACAGCCTCGAAACCTGTCTGGAGGAGCGAGGACGGGCGCTCAAGCTCGTGCGCGAGGAACTACGGGACCCGGAGCACATCTCAATCTCGTCCATGTTCACGGTCTTTCTCCTCGGGGTATCGTCGCCATGGATAGAGCTGCAGCCAGACGCGTATGGAAAGGAACACTTGGAAGGTGCACGTGGCATGATAAATTTTCTTCTGTCGAGCAAGAAAATGAGACAGGACTCCCTCACGCGGTTCTTACTTGGCTGGTATCTGTACTGGGACATGACCTGTTCGTTCCTGGATAGCGCCGACAGCTCCTCCAGCGTTGATATATGCGACGTCGTTGCCGTCTTTCAGCAAGACTGCGACGACGTGTTTCACTCCATGATAGGCTTTTCCTACGAGCTTTATGGCCAAATCGCCACCATCGGGAGACACTGCAGACGGGTGCTTGAGCACCATGCATCAGACCCTGAGCTTGAGCAGAGCATGAAGGACCGGTTGCTCGCGTGGCAGCCCACCCCCCAAAACAAATACCTGACCGATCTGAGCTTTGCATACCGCAACCATGGTCTTCTGATGCTCTATCGAGCGTGCGAAGACCCCGGGGAGTTGACGCGGGTGGTAAAATGCGAAGACGACGGCTCCGAACAAGTCATAGTAGGAACCGAAGCTGTCACCAGGTCTTACGCCATAGAGAGCATACAGATGATGCTCAACACTCCCATGAGTGAGCACTGCGTCAACTTCCAGTCCTTGCCGCTGCTCAGTGCAGGAGCGGAGCTGACCTCGGAGGATGCGGATCTGCGGAAAGATGTCATCACGCGGTTCAAGGCATTGTACTCGGCCAGCCGGGTCTTGGTGAATATGTGGTCGATTGAGTTGCTGGAGGAGCTCTGGGCTTTGCGGGACTGCGGTGTAGGCGCGTCCTGGATGGATGTGAGTCTTGAGAAGGGGTGGAAGCTTTGCTTCGCCTGATCCTTGGAGTTCATACTGGGGAAATTGCAGTTCAAAAGTCAGCCTTGCAGGTGGTTGCTTTGAGCTATGACTGCCGCCTGGTGTTGCTGTATAGTAGCGAGAGCTGAAATAAGTTTAGTGATACTGATGAGAATGGATCAACGATGGTACAAAGCCAGCTTTGAAGCCACTGTGGGCCTTTCTGTAGTTTTCTTCAGAGCCGAGTCGATCAGGGCCTGAATATGTTCGACTTTGGCACTTGCTGGAATTTCAGCTCACCGGCAGTCAAGTAAGAGAGGAATATAATCGGGCTCAGTATGTCTACTTATTGTTTAGACCAAGCGGTGAACTCCGTCATTCCGTGCAAGATTGGGAAAGGTCCTGGCCTGACCCGGATGATGATGGTCTGATAGCTGGTCGTCATTGGGCCAGGATAGGAAAGCCTTGTCCAGAGTCGCATGGGACCCGTTTGCTTTCAGGCTGTCTAGACGCCAGGGGTCCCGAACTACAGGGGAGCTGATACATTTCTGAAGTCTATGAATTATGAAGCAACTATGCAGGCATCAGGTCCATGATGCCAGAGATGTTGAAAGAAACCGTCTTCTTTGTTGTGAATGCAACCTGCCCCTTGATGGAGCAGACCGCAATTCAGATAGACTGGACAGCCGTGTCTATGTCAGACCCTGGCTCGCTTGTAGGGTATCACGAGGTGACGGGTATTCTTCTCAGCTATTTCGGAAGACTACTTTTTGCTGGCACTGAGACCAGAGTACATGTTCAGAGATTTGGGAAGCCACCCCGCGTGGGATTTCACACCAAGTTGCAAGTTCGTTTAGCGTCTCAAACTGGTAAGTGTGAACATTGAAGTGGAGACGCCGTGGGGGACCCTTAGACGCTTCGCTTATGGACAGTCAAGTATAAGGGTTGCTCTTCAGTCTCTGAGACAAGCTCAGAGCTGCTCTGTCGACAAAAGAATACCTGTGTAGTATCTTGTCTGTATATTTTGTATCTTATCGGAAACTAGCGTCGACATACACATTCTTTGGTCATGGTCAAAGTAACTATCCTAGGTGCCGGGTATGAACATCAAAGGCCCCCCCTCAGGAGATTCACAGCTGATCAGACCAACAGTGTCACTGGCATGATGACAGCCGCAAAACTACCCCGAGACTATGACATTACCATTGTCGCCAACTACATGCCCGGGGACTACGACACCAAGGAGTGGGCCAGTCCCTGGGCGGGCGCTATCTGGGTCGGCGTCCATCAATCAAAGCCCCACGAGCAAAAGATGCAGCTGGAGGGTTTTGCAGGACTCTGGAAGCTTGCCGAGACAAACCCCGAGTCCAGCGTCCGGCAGATTCAAATGACCGAGATCATGGACCGTGGCTCAAAAGCCGATGTCTGGTACGCCAACAAAGTGCCCGAGTTCCGGTTCATGACGGACCAGGAGCTGCCCAAGGGCGCAATCTACGGCATGAAGTACAAAACTGTTGTCTTAACGCCGCAAAAGTTCCTCGTCTGGATGCACGACAGGCTGAAGGCTCGAGGGGTCAAGTTCCTGCGCACCAAGGTCTCTGCGCTTGCGGACCTCAAGGGCCTGGGACACGACATCCTGATCAACGCGTCCGGCTTTGGGTCCGAGACGTTGAAGGATGTCCAGGAAAAGAACATTACTTCCTGGAGGCTGCAGTGCGTCGTTGCCAAGGCTCCTCAAGGCTACGATCGTCTATTTATCCGCCGTGGTCCAGATGGATACTACTCTACTGCCTTTTCTCGCCTCGACGGAACGGTTTATTGCGGCGGAGTTCTTACTGAGGGAGACCGAGATTTAGAAATCTACGCGGATCAGCGGAACAAGGTACGCAGCTTAAGTCCTTTCTGCTCTCGCTGATGTGCTCACTCATCATTAGATCTGCCGCAACGCTCATCTCAACCAGCCGGATGTTTTCTCCTCTCCGAATCCCGAGGATTGGGATATTCTGTACGACCATGTTGGTGTATACCCTTCTATAGATAAGGATATAGCCGGAGTGAGGTGTCAAAGTGAGCTTGTTGGTGGCCAAAGAGTCATTCACGCATACGGCCAAAACGCCGGGGGCTACGTCTATAGTTTTGGGCTTGCTCGGGCTGTGGTGAACTTGGTGGATGATTATCTCCTGGATATCCCGTCTGTGGCGAAGCTGTGATAGAGTGGCTCTTGTTCCACCAGGCTTGTTACGTTCATGACTGAATAACATAAAATGCTAATGTGTCCTTTAATCTATCTGAGGGCAGCACAGTGATGACACTAATAACATAAAATTACTCGAGTTTCTTCCCAACTGGTGGCTGGCGTTGGGTTCTTGATGGAGATCTTAGTATTGGTGCTCATGTCTCGTTATTACTTTTCTGCACTTGTTATAATTTTCGATTGAGAGATACGCATACAGATACGAGAAGGCCTTCGCGAGGGTTGTATAGAGACAGTATGTTGGTTATGGTACTTGATCCAATGTTACACACCGGCCCAACTTGGACTGTCTGCATATCTGTGAACCAGACATTCACGCACAAAGTGGCAAATCTCCAATTTTGTTAAAATTGGGTCTATTATTATGATGGTAGAGATTTGGAACGATACGGCGTTCTTTGTTGTTATAGAAGCAAGCTACCCCTTGACGGAGCAGCAGCGCAATTCAGACAGTGGTAAGTATTTATAGAACAATTCCCAACATATTCGGTCACTGGAAGCTGCAAAAGAAAAGGACGAGCTTTTGAGGAGACTGAAACAACTTGCAAGTTGATGTATAACCCTCCTCCTCACAGCCGAGCCAATCCTCTGTCCTCCTCGTCATTCTCTTCCAGCTCTACATAAACAGACCTCGTAGTCGTGTAAGCGTCAATTCCCGCCTGCCCCAGCTCGTGTCCAATACCAGACTGCTTCATGCCCCCAAACGGCACCCGAGGATCGAGAGGACCATTGCTGTTGTTGGCCCAGATGGCTATGGAAGTCAGCATGACTGCATGTCAAGTACAGGGAGCTCCTTACTTCCACTCTTGAGGGACCTGGCTACTCGGTGAAGCCTTGATACGTCATTTGTAAACAACGCAGCTCCCAGTCCGTATATAGTATCATTGGCGCGTCGAATTACCTCAGTCTCGGTCTTGAACTTGATGACAACAGCCACGGGGCCAAAGATTTCTTCGCGGCAGATGCGCATGGAATCACTGACATCAGTAAACACGGTAGGCTCAATATAGTAGCCCTTGCCACCCGGTCTCCTGGCCCACAGCCTACCGCCAGTGTATAATGTCGCGCCTTCTTCCTGGCCAATGTCAATGTACTCCAGAATACGGTCGCGCTGGGTCTGGCTGATGACCGGGCCCTGGAACGTGTCCTCGTCAAAGGGGTTCCCGAGCTTAGCAGTACGGATTTGGCGCATAAAGAGGCTCATGAACTGATCAAAGACGGACTCGTGGACGAGGATCCGGCTGTTGGCGGTGCAGTTCTGACCGGAGCTGGCCATGATGCCGATATGGGCCCAGTAGGCGGCCTTGTCGAGGCTGGCGTCGGGGAAGATGATCAGGGGAGATTTTCCACCTATGGATTTCGAGTTAGCTTAACAAGGAACAGTTACCTGCCTGGATATTGGAAAGCGGGTAATTACCAGTCTCGAGATCGACCGGCTTGAGGTTAGACGACGCAAGCTTCATGATCTGCCTTCCCGTCTCCGTCGATCCGGTAAAAGCAATCTTGTCCACGTCCAAGTGGCTAGTGATAGCTGCGCCTGCTGTTCTCCCCAGACCATTGAGGATGTTGACTACCCCTGCAGGAAAGCCGGCCTCCTTGACCAAGCCCGCGAGATACAGCGCCGAGAGAGGAGTTTGCTCTGCAGGCTTGAGCACAATGGTGTTTCCGGCCGCCAGAGCGGGCGCCAGCTTGTAAATAGTCATGAGCAATGGATAATTCCAAGGCACAATCTGGCCACACACCCCCACGGGCTCGCGAATGGTGTAGACGTGCTGATGCGGGAGAGTTTCGAATGCTATCACGAATATGAGAAGCTGTGCTGATAGAGATCAAGACAGGTAGACATACTTTGGCCAGAAGATTTGTCTGCGTGTCCGGCATAGTATCTGACAAGTTCCACGCAGTCGTCAACGCATTCTCGGGTGTCGGTGATGGGCTTCCCTATTCAATTACACAGGCGATCAGCATATGCTATCCATTCACAGCCAGGTCACCTCTCACCGTTGTCCCATGTTTCAATTGTCGCCAGCACTTCCTTGTTTGCCTCCATCAACGCCGCCAGAGCCAAGAGCAGACTGCCCCGTTGAGATGCCTTGACGCGTTTCCAAGGGCCCTCAAAAGCTGCCCGCGCGGCTCTCACGGCAGTATCAACATCTTGCTCGCCGGCGGCGTGAACCTGGACAATTTGCGTCTCGTCGCTAATCGGATTAGTTTCTGGCAATAAGTGATTGGAGGGGAAACAAACTGCGGGTTGATGGTGGTTATCTTGTCGCCCGATTGTGCCGGCACAAATTCATTGTTGATGAATAGTCCCAGAGGCTGTGTATATCGGAGCCCGTTTGGGGCGGTCAGAACCGTACTGACTGAGATCGAAGCCATTGATGCTATTGCAGGGCGTTGGATTGGTCTGTTCCCGGTTGACCATCAACATACGGCGGACGGCCTCTTAAACAAGATACAGCTTGCTTGAGACGCTCTCCCCCAAGTGGAGAAACTGGACGAACCACACACTGACTTCGCATTAGTGCCTATTCGGGAAGGTTTACTAATGCCATCAACACCACCATGGTGGGGTGGAGCTATGGTCGCCCATTCAAGGGCCATGAACGAACCCCAGCACATGTGTCGATCTAGCTATCTCTCTAATAAGCCTAGAGAGAAGAGGCAGGCCTAGTAAGAAATGACACGATAGAGAGAACCTCAACATGCAGAGTGCAGTCGTCACATCTGCGAGCAGGATAAAGACTCGTCAAGACCGGATGCGTGTCATATTAGTATATCATATCACCGTGACCTTGCATTACATTTATGTCAAGATATCAATAGAAGCCTAGAGGATATCATTGCCTGACTAGCATGCTACATGGACAGCAATCCAGACAGTCAGGCAGCCACAAAGACACATATACACGCTTGTCTTGCTTCATGTTGTATCTTGACTGATTTGCCCTTGTTTCCAAGGCTTTTCTGTGAACACTTGGACGCTTAATATGCCAAAACCGACCATGCTCACTTCAAAGGCGGCCCCTTGTCACGTAAATGGCAAATCGTTGAAACGCCTATTTTGCGTAGATCCCGTAGTCTTTACTATTCTAATGATATTCGAGATATTGCCCGAAGCAAGAATAATAGCAGCAAATCGTTTAGCCGTGCTTTGGCTATACTCCAGAATCGTCTCCTGATTCCCACTTCAGAGATACAAGTGAGAATTCAACGCTACAGCCAAACATATATAACAAGAATAGAAAACATTCACAGAGCCGCCCGAAGACCCTTCTCCCCATCCGCGATAATAAGCTCCGCAGCCCGCTCCCCAATACACAATACCGTCACCATGGGGTTGATGGAAGTCATGCAAGGAAAGATGCTCGCATCCGCCACCCGCAGCTGTCTAATCCCGCGGACCTTGAGAGTCGGGTCCACAACAGCCATGGGGTCACTCTCAACATCACCCATCTTTGCCGTCCCACATGGATGGTAGACCGTGTTGGACACCTTGCGACCGTATTCACACAGCTGCTCGTCGGTGGTAACCTTCGGGCCCGGCGCAATCTCACGCTTCAGGTGCTTCTTGAACGGTTCCGCCTGCGCCATCTTACGGGCTGCCTTGAGCATGAACAGGTTCGTCTCCTTATCATAACCCTCGGCATCGCTAAAGTAACGCTGGTCGAGCGCAGGCTTCTCCTTCGGATCCGCCGACTTGAGATAGATGCGGCCGACAGAGGCCGGTCGGGGGTTGTAGGGGATGACGCAGAATCCGTTCTTGGGCGTCTCGTAGCCCATGGGCTTGGTGTAAAAGTCGAACGGGACGGTAAACATGTGGAACATTGTGTCCATGGTGTTCCCATCGTCGCCCTTGGAGTTGTACGCCTCTCGCCTGAGAACCACCGAGGCCTCTGATCCCATGGCCACCTGATCGTCGGGAACCTCGTCGTTGATCTCCCACATGTACATGGTCTCGACGTGGTCCTGGAGATTCTCCCCGACACCGGGCAAGTCCTTGGTAACCGGGATGCCTAAAGATTCAAGCTGTGCACGGGGACCCAGGCCAGACAGAAGCATGAGACGAGGCGTGTCGATGGCGCCGGCGCAAAGAACAACTTCGGACGTCGCGTAGATGTCGTAAACATTGCCGGCGTTGGTGGTTGCTCTCACGCCAACAGCAGTCTGGTCCTTGAACAAAATCTTTGAGACCCAAGTCCTCTGTAGAATCGTCAGGTTGGGCCTCTTCTCCTCCCCTCTGAGGATCGGGTGGATGTACGCAACACTCGCGCTGCTCCGGTGGTTATCTTCGGGCGTATACGAGACGCT
The DNA here is from genome assembly GCA_013623625.1 of Fusarium setosum. Lineage (NCBI taxonomy): Eukaryota > Fungi > Ascomycota > Sordariomycetes > Hypocreales > Nectriaceae > Fusarium > Fusarium setosum. Next base: position 18,615 of record JABFFE010001740.1, read on the forward strand.
GACGAATCCCGCTCCCTGGGTCAAGTTCCCCCGACGGGCAATCTCCTTGTTAAAGTCCTCGATGACGGGGATGTTGAACAGCTCCGAGCACGTCTTGATCCAGTCCTTGACGATCTGACTCCGATGCCTTTCTTCAACAGGCACGATGTTGTTGCGCAGTTTCTTGTACAGCCGCACCATGTCCGCGTGAGTCCAGCCCTTGGCGCCAAGCTTTTGCCATCGCTGCAGGTCCAGCTCGAAGGGGATGAACGAGATGCCTCCGTTGTGACTGGAGCAGCCGCCGAGCATCTTGGCCCGCGAATGGATAATGTTGCTGTTGCCTGTGAGACGGGTTAAGGTTGGTGTTCTCTACATTAATCAAGAGAGTCGGGCTCACCAAACGGCTGCGGGACCGATCGGTATCCATAGTCGTAGTCCTCAGAGTCCCAGAGATCTACCAGCCCCTTGAGGTTGAGGATCTTTTCGTTTTCAAAGTCGCTGCCTCCTCCTTCAATCATCAAGATGTTGGCAAAGGGGAGGCTTTCCGCCAACCTACTGGCGACGATGCAGCCAGCAGTTCCGCCGCCGACGACGACATAGTCGAATCGACGGGTACCTTGGAGCTCGTCAACGATGGTCATGGTGGTTGCGAATCAAACAAGTTGATGATAGTGATGATCAAAGCTGGTAACTGTCCAGTATATTATACATGTCTACGAGGCATCTCCAAACTGCCTATTCCAGCCCTAGAACGAACTCTCCAGGTAGCTAAACTGTTAGAGGAAGTATCCATCCCAAGCCCTGACAGATATCGATCGAGAACGACAATACATGCCGCACTGCTCCACTAACAAGGGAACCCACATAGCTTGCCTCCGAGACTTGCGGGGGTGGCCGCACCAAGAGGACACCACGAGATACCAAACCCCGCACACTCGCTCTGAATCCAAAAGAGGCAAGTAAAGTTTATCCGAGACTGCAACGGGAGAAGCATTCATGTAGAGAGGGCGCTCATACTAATTGGTAACTCGGTCCTCAGAGGCACCTCAGATTGCACCCTCCGACCAGCGAACCCGAATTTTGCCTCTCAAAGACTGCCGTTGTCCTACCCAATCGAGCCGTGGGCCGAGAGGAGAATGTTGATAGCACGTACTTTGCACTTATAAATTGATCACTTGGTATCATGACTCTGCCACCCTCGGACGGGTCAGAGGAAATGCCTCAGCAGAAGCACACGGTATAAATTTATCAAAACGAGGCTTGGTCGCTTGATGTTGTCGCTTCATCCATACCTATCACCTCGACGTTCCCGTACCGTTCCTTAATACTCGTGCACAATCCTCTTAGGATTCATTGACCTTTTTCCTTTCCTTCCTTGACAAAATCATTATACCCTGACCACCTCATTTGCACCATGAGGACCGATTTGGGCTCTGACCAAGAGTCCAGGGCTCAGGGAACCCTCCACTTCGACGTCGTAATCGTCGGTGCAGGCTTCTCAGGCTGCTACCTGCTCTACAACCTCCGCAAGCAAGGCTTCAAGGTCTGCGTCATCGAAGCCGCCGGGGGTCTCGGGGGCGTCTGGCAATGGAACCGTTACCCCGGTGCTCGCGTCGACACCCACGTCCCCATCTACCAACTGTCCATCCAGGAAGTGTGGAAGACCTGGAACTGGACTCAGGTCTACCCGCCTGCCTCTGAGCTCCTCAAGTACTTTGAGCACCTGGACGCCACACTCGACCTCAAAAGGGACGTCTTTGTCAACACCAAGGTCTCAACCGCCAAGTTCGCCAACGAGTCAAACACCTGGACCATCACCACCGAGAACGGCGCCACGTTCATCTCGACGTACTTCATCCCCGCCATGGGATTCGCCGCCAAGCGAGTGTTCCCCAACTGGCCCGGGATCGAAAAGTTCAAAGGCGAGATGCACCACTCCAGCTTCTGGCCCCACGAGGGAGTCGACGTGCGGAACAAGCGCGTCGCCGTGGTCGGAACAGGCAGCACAGGAGTCCAGATCACCCAGGAACTCGGACCCATCGCCAAATCGCTGACCGTCTTCCAACGCACCCCCAACTACTGCCTCCCCCTGCCCCAGAGGAACCTCACCCCGGAGGAGCAAGAGGCCCACAAGCTCGAGTATCCCGCCAAGTTTGCGCTGCGATATCTCAGCACAGGCGGCTACGACTTTTGCCCCGTGGACAAAAACACCTTTGACCACACGTCTGTCGAGCGGGAGGCGTTCTACGAGGACAAGTGGCGCAGGGGAGGCTTCCTCTTCTGGTCCGGCTCTTACAAGGATCTCATGACCAACCTCGTCGCCAACCGAGAAGCCTACGACTTTTGGGCTAAAAAGATCCGTCCCATGATTGATGACCCAGCCAAGAGAGATATACTCGCGCCGTTGGAACCTCCTCACCCGTTCGGGACTAAGCGAACAGCACTCTTCACAACATTTTACAAAGTCATGAACCAGGACAATGTGCATGTTGTCCCCATCAAGGAAAACCCCATTGACCACGTCACAGAGACAGGCGTGGTGACAAAGGACGGTCGGCATCACGAGTTCGACGTGATCGCCCTCGCAACGGGCTTCGACGCCGTCACCGGCGGCCTGAAGCAAATCACGGTTGAGAACGGCGAGGGCCTCAAGCTGAACGACAAATGGGCCAACGGGACGTCGACGTATCTGGGGTTGATGTCTGCCGGCTTCCCAAACATGTTCTTCGTCTACGGCCCTCAGGGTCCGACAGCCCTCTCCAACGGTCCAACATGCATCGAGATGCAGTCCGACTGGATCGTCAACCATCTAGTCTATGCTCGCGCAAAGGGCCTCAGGCGCATCGACGCCAACCGAGAGGCAGAGGTAGCGTTTAGCAAGCTGCTAAACGAGCACACGATGGAGACCCTGTTCCCTCTGGATGATACCCCGTATTTTGGTGCCAATGTGGAGGGAAAAGTGAAAGAAGGGCTGAATTGGATAGCTGGTGTTCCAGAGTATGCCCGGCTGATTACCGAGAGTGCTGCAAACGGATATCGAGGGTTTGAGCTGAGATGAGTTTTGTCTAGGTTCATTCACGTGGGGATATATAGAATCAAGTATCAACTCAAAGAAACCTGCCGCAGTTTAGGGCAGTGAATTTTCAACTCACCCCAAACTCGAGTTAAAACAGCATCAACTCCGGATCATAGTTGAGAAGGAAAATCATAGGCGTCTATTATGTACTAAAACAAAGACGGGAAATCCTGTCCGTCCAAATTAAAGGCCTCAACAAACGACCCCCAGTCCAGCACCTGATCAATATCCATAGACCAGTCATTCTCGACATCTCCCGCTGTATTCTCCAAGGATCCCTCAGCATCAGTCCCCAGATTGACCGCCGTCCCTTGCTCCCCGCCACGTCCTCGTCTCGCCCTCTCAGCCTTCGCCTTGAGCGCGATCAACACCCCCCCTCTCGACCCCCAGCCCTCTCCAATCTGTCTATCCATAGCAAACAAAAGATCCAGCGCGTTCCACGCTCTGGCCACGTTTGGCCCCTCCGGTCGCTCACCCAGATGCCAGAGCAGGTACATGATGACATGGTACTCTGGATTCGCCTTCCACAGCCACGCATACGGCTCCAGCACCTCGTCATTCCATATCTGCAGCCCCATCTCCAGCACCTCGGTCGCCTCTACGAGATTCTCGTCAGTCGCGAATATGTCGTGCGAGCCAGGGTGCTGCAATGCCAACCACTGCTGGCGAGAGGCAAGGTCAGCTTTGCGGAGTGCCAGGCGAGACATGAGCAACGCGAGCCTATGCCGCGGTATCACGGGATTGCAGTGCTTCAGCCATCCCTCTACCTGGGCCCTCGTCTCGCTGATAACTCGTGTACGAGCCGACTCCTGCGGAGGTGAAGATGGCGTTGACGATGCCACAATCCCTGCAAGACTGTGTACTGCACGTGCAATGTGGTAGCCCACGAGAGCAAATGTCATGGTGGTCAAGCCTGGTCTGGGAGGCGGCGATGTTTTCATCTCCGGATAGAGGTCTGCATCGTCGACATTCAGAGGCAGTCCAGCGTCATATCTAAGACTGCAGAGTTTCTGGAGGCCGTAATCCTCGGCCGCGCGACTATCGCGGCTGAGAAAGTGCCACCAGACACGACGGCGGAGTTCCGATTGGAAAGGCGAGAGGCCGAGACGTTCGCCGTCACGGTGAAGACCCAAGGCCTGCGCCATGCGGATGGCGAGGCCGTTGAGAATCCAGATGCCCTTGCCGCGATTGTAAAGTCGAAGGGCAGACTGCAGGAGCTTCAGGTCAGTCGTCTTCTAATTTAGTTGATCCTGATATTCGAGCTTACTAAATAGATGGCTAAAGCACAGAGCAAAGTCAAGGTCGGGTTGTCCAGAGTGTCTGCCTCGGCCAAAGCCTGCTCGAGTCCAGTCTTGAACTGCAACTGGCTCGCGACCAGATCCTCACCAAGCAGCGCCCGGGCTTCAGAGGATTGAAGAGCTGCTATTGCCGCGTAGAAGATGGCAAAGCACAGCGCCAGGTCTTCCGGCTGGGCCTCTGCTGGATCATCAATGGCGGTGCACACCCTGACTTCATCAGTAGGAATATGCAGGACCTTCAAGCCGCTGCACGACTCTATCCTCTCGAGGTAGACATTCCATAACCTGAGTGCTGTCTGCTTTGCGGGGAGGAAGCTAGAGGATGAGTGTGAAGAAGAAGCAACAGACAGTATCCCCATGGGATTGCAGATGGAAGCTTCCTGCAAGTCGTGCGGCTTGCTCTGCGGCGTCGTCAAGACGGACTGAATGTCTTTTTGCTGCACTCCTGGGTCAACCTAGCTTTGCCACATCAGGAACTCAACAACAACCCACCTCTTCTATGACCCTAGAAAGCAAAATCTCGTTAAAGTACTGACTCTGTGACCCCGTCTGCACAAGTATCTCGTCCCCAAAAAACTGGTCCGTCTGCGCTAGCGCGGACTGCTCAGGCTCAGCCGAGGTAGGCAGAAACTTTTCCAGGCGAGAGATTCGGTTTGCTACCCATGCCATGGTCGACCTTCTCGGCCGGCGCACCGGCTGGCCTGGGGGCGGGTAGACACATGACTTGCCGGAGCGGGAGCAGGGAGTGCAGGGCAGTCTCTTGTCGCAGGCAATCTTGCGTCGGTGACAGCTGTAGCAGGAACGAGAGTTTGGGCCTTTCGGACGGTTCGGAGCATTAGGAGCGCCGCGGTGATGAACGGGCGGCGCCGAAGCCGGACCCCCGCTTGCGGGGTCGGCTTCCGGGACAGTGGCCATTGGTTCAGGATATGGTTTGGGGACTGATGCAAATACAAGGATTTGCAGGCGGGCTTGAAATGTCGCGAGATCCGGTTCAGATGCTCAGAGGATGCTAGGGCATGACCTCACTCTGCCGGAGGTACAGAGGCCCATGGCGTGAGGAACGCGTGGGAGAGACAACGGGCTTGGATTGACCGAATAGGCCGAATAGACCGAGAGCTCGGGAACAAGCACCTCTCTATTGGATGCCCACAAACTGGCACCGCACAAAGCCCTCATGCAGCTCGGCGCTTTCAGGCTCCGCATCCGAACTTTGTTCGGCCTGGTGCGGAGCATCTGTCTGGGCTGTCTCTGATGCATACCCTCGTCCATATTTTCAAGAGCTCTCCTGTCATCTGGGATGGGGTTTCAAGGACGCTGTCGGCTGATTCCTGGTTATCGTATTGGAAATTCGCGGACAAAATGTATAACAAGTTTGGTTGTTTAGGAAATCACAGTGGCGACAAAGATCAGCAACTCAGATATCCGAAATCGTTGAATTGTCAAGTTTTCGATCGACCCTGGATAAAGACTCTTAACGCCTAGCTCTACCCTCCCCTGTTCCTTAGAGCTGCAAGCAAAACACTGGAAACAAACCTCCTCCTCCTTCACGCTGCCTAACTCAACAAATCCCATTCCCACTACCCAGCATAGCAACAACAGTATTCGCTATCTAGGAAAACAAGGAGGACCACGAAAAATCACTAAAATCTATGTTCTCGATATCAAGGTTGTCCAGTCTTGTGAAAAAATCTTCTGGGATCTCCGCCATGGATTCTCCAGGAGCCACGGGCCAGACAGCGCCCAGTCTATGGGGTTCGTTCGAGCCAAAATTGCTTGAATCTTGTGCCTGGTCGTTATACGCGGCCGCCGTAGACCGGTAGGGATCCCGGCCAACGGACGCACTACCCAGATCGGCGCTAGTGTCGTGCAGGTCTAGCGCTGGCAGCGACGCGATGAGATCCTCCAGAGAAGGATTCTCAATGGCTGGCAGTGGGTAACCCAAGAGGGAGCCTGCTGTGCCAGGCAAAGCTTGGGTAAAATCTATATTCTCCAGAAAATCCAAGGCCATCATCATCCGGTCAAGCACCTCCCCTGCAGGGCCTCCGCTCGCAAAGCCGCTGTCTGGTGAGATCCTCAACGGGTGTAGCAATGCACCAGGATCATCTGATATCTTGCTATCGGTTTCGTTGCTCGGGGTTGACTGCTGGCTGTGACATGACGGAAGCAGGTTAGTAGCTGCCCCTTGACTAGGGCTTGTGGATGGCGATAAGGCAAAGACTCCGTTGGACCCTGGCGGAATTCCCGGAGCCGTGATCTTGGCCGGCTTCTCTTTCTTGTGGGCACAGATGCAGGCCTCGCCGTGGCAGCAACGACATGAATCTGCATGGGTGGGAATATATGGTTAGCAGCGAGCCGCCAAACCGGGGGGATACCCACGTTTTCCGGAGTGCTTTGATTCGCCACGAGACATCAATCCGCATTTACACCTGGTGTGGACGGACCGTGATTGGCGCAGGCTCCTACAATGATCGCACTGGGAGACAGGTCGACCTTTTGCACGAATCTCCTGGAGTGGGCGGTCTGGCAGAATTGGAGACGTTAGCAAGCCACGGCACAAGGGCATGTGGACGATAGAGAATACTTACCATGGTGGCGGCACTTGGCGGCACGGTGGCCGCGAATGCACAGTTCGCAGGCAAGTTTCTTGCCGTCAACAATCATGGTGGTCGTGATGTGCTAAACAGCAGGATAAGCTGGCAGGATGAAAAAGGTTGGCCAGTCCGGGTTGAGAGCCTCGTTATAAACTTGAGCTGACGATGACTAAGACGGGTCTGGTGTGGCTGAAAAGAGGAGTCTAGACTGCGGGTGTTGAGGATGATGAAGCCGAGTTATTTGCAGTCAAAACAAAACAAATAATTACCCCGCGCCGTTGTGGCCACGCTTCCCTTCGAAAAATGGTGAGCAAGTCATCTCAACACCTGCAGCTGCCAAAAGTTTCTGCGGCTACGTGTCAAACGCGGGTAGAGGTGGCGGAACTCGGAGGCTCAGCAGGTGGTACAGTGAGCTGCACCGACATGTGGGGAAGCCGGCCTCGGAGCGGAGCGGGCGCATTTAATCGCCGTTTCGGATGCCGCTGGTCGCCGTAGGACCAGCCGAATCACCTGCACCAGACTATCATGTCCATGCTAATATTCTTATTTATACGGGCCTTTTCCTTAGGCAAAAGTACCATGCTGTTACACTACTCTACTCAGCTACCCATTCACTGATTTCAAGCCTCACCCAACCATGGCGCCATCATGCAGCACAAACTCTCACGCGAGCCACCTCTCAACACCATATAACCATATCGACAGAGCCGAGCATCGTGAGTGCTGCGACAATTCTATTTCCTCTGCCACAATGTCTGATGTTTCAACATGCTGTGGCACCGAGGAACCTTGTGATGGTAGGTCCATGCCGTGCAGCCTTTTCCTTGGGTCCGCATACTAAGGTAGCTGAACAGAGAAGTGCGCCTGTACCACCATGGAACTTGCGAACAGAAAAGCTTACGATGACGACCCCAGCCACAAGAGTAAGCAGGCATCTCTATATCCATCTCTCCGTTAATTAGTAACCAGAGTCCTCAGAGTCCTCAGATCATCACCATGCGCACAATCCAAATAGTCACCAAACTGCTGACAGGTTGGCACGGGTGTACGACTCTATAACCAGTGTATCTCATGCGTGCGTCAGTTTTGTCGTTGGCGACGGCGAGTCCAATATAGATACCCCCATTACTCACAGCAGTGAGGCGCTTCAATTTACATCAAGGGCCAGTGGCTTTACCCTGAGCTAAGCAGTTGGGAGGTATAGTTCCTCGATTTCTTGGCTGCGCGAAAGCGATTGGCTGCTAAACCTCTACGGGGCGAACATGCATTCTCTTAATAGCGGAATGGTTTGCGGCGGTTACAACCTGTTCGTCTCCGTCAGGGACCCTTGTCAAGCACTGGCAAGTGATAGCCCTCAACCGGGGAACAGTCTCCATCAAACTTGGGACCAACCCACCAAGACAGATCTGGCAGTTATTCTGAAGACAAAGACCGGGCTTATTTTTCCACAGATGGCACCCAACGATGAGGCGGGGGCCGCTCAAGCCAACGTCGTTGCACAATGAGCGGCGGTGTGGCCGGCCGGACGTTACCTTGGTGGCAGATGGGATCCCGTAAATGTACCAGGAGGATTTCCTTCCTGCTCAGATCCAGCAGGTCGTTGTTCTACCGCATAACGAGTAATCTTCTTGTCCTTTTCTTTTTCTACCCATATGTCAGTGATCTCTAATCCTCATTTTTTTTTTCCCCCTTATGTATGACCGAGCAATGGAAGATGGAAAGACATGTATCTATGTGCATTTATTTAAAGAATTGATAAAGAAAAATATACTGCAATTGTTCTTATGACTGAATACCAACGCTGGTGGGCAATAGAAATTATGGCTGTCAGCGACAGTTCGAAACTGCGAGCCTCAGACACAACCCTAGAAAAAATTGTCCCGGATGGTCGGCTTCGCCATGTCCGCGTGGGTGTAGGTTCCGCGGTGGCTTATTCCCGGCCAACGCGAGCTAACAAAACAAGCTTATTAAGAGTAAGCTTAAAAAACATTTGGCTGAACTGTTTGGACCCAAGTCGATCACGTACGTGGACTGTCCAGCAGACTTTTCACTAGCAGTCCTTCGGTCAATCCCTCACGCCAGATGCAGTAAAGCCCATTGCGTGCTTGGAAGGATCAATTGCGATCTTACAACCCCGTGGGATTTATACGGCTGCCTTGCACCAAAAACCCAGGCTCGGATGGCCTGTTGGCAGGGTGAGAACACCTTTGGACACGGCGCCACCTCGTCATCCGGGAAGACGTGCAATTGGGCGATGGCCCTTCAACTGCCTTTTGAGGGACTGAAGGATGCAAAACACCATTCCATCCAAAATGTTGAGAGTCCCGAGGGTTGCAGCTGGCCGTGCAGAGATTAATTATGGGTAGGCACCTGTCACAGTTGCACCATCATTGCCGTGTCGAGCCAAGGCTCTGAGCACGTCATCTACCATGGCCGAGCTCGAGATCGGCCACGGCGCTGCCGTGAAACCTGGGCCCGCGACCCCCGCGGCCAGAGACCCAATCACGACATCCCCCGTCCGCTGGGGGTCCTGGGGTCGTTGTATCGCCTCGACGTGTGATCGGTTGATCGCTGGGCATTCCTTGGCCTTTAGCGTCTTGGGAGCGGAACGTCGGCGACCCTCCCAAGCTCCTTCCTAGCTGCCTCTCTGTCTTGCTGACGACTTGTCTCTGCTATATGGACGTTACTCCCACATCCTCCAACTCTTCTCCAGCATCGCATTGTCCCTGCCGGCTCCTCTAGTATTTTTCTTCAGCGACACGCCGCTACATCAAGCCCGTCTTCAGTCTCGTTCATATCGGTATAATTCGCCATGACTTCCAAGCTCACCATCCCTGACGACCCAGATCTCGAAATCGCGGGCTCGCCAAGGCGCTCGTCTTGGCTTGCGTCTGCCTTTGGAGGAAAAGATGTGGTGATTGGCCCGCGCATCGAGCCGCTCGCGGAGAACCTGGTTCAGAACCTCGATAGCGACAGCAACACCGCCGTCGGCATTGTCGACAAGCAGCTCGCCTCCGAGGCGGGCAACGCCATCCAGTACCGGACGTGCTCTTGGCAAAAAACGGCTGGGCTTCTCTTCAGCGAGTACATTGTGCTCTCCATCATGAGCTTCCCGTGGTCATACAGTCTGCTCGGCCTCGTCCCCGGCCTGATTCTGACGGTCGTTATCGCCGGCCTTGTCTTGTACACCAGTCTGGTCCTGTGGGAATTCTGTCTGCGACACCCCGAGGTTCGAGACATCTGCGATATCGGCCAGATGCTCTTCTGGAATCAGAGGTGGGCGTGGTGGTGGACAGCCTTCATGTTCCTCCTCAACAATACCTTTATCCAGGCCCTTCACGTCCTCGTCGGCGCCATCTACCTCAACACCATGACCGAGGCCGATACGATCCATGCCTGCCGTACCGTCGCATTCGCCGTTGTTGTCACCGTCATGAGCTGGCTAGGCTCCCTGCCGCGTACCTTTGACATGATGTCCAAGCTCGGCTTTGCTTCTACATTCTTCACATTCATTTCCGTGATCCTAGCCACAGCATTTGCAGGCGCCCAGGGTAAACCAGCTGGATATCCCGAACAAGGCGAGCCGATCATTTCCGCCTGGACGCCGAGCACCACTACTCTTGTGACTGGAATGTCGGCATTCATGAACATGAGCTACACCTTCATCGGTCAGCTCACGCTTCCCAGCTTCATCGCTGAGATGCGCGACCCGAGGTAAGCTCCAAACAGTATTTACCTCCTTCTCGAAGCTGACCTTTTTCCAGGGACTTTCCCAAGGCACTGTGGGCTTGCACTATCGCCGAGATCATCACCTTTAGCATCGTTGGCTCTGTCATTTACGCCTACACCGGCAACCAGTATATGGTAACCCCCGCCTTCGGTGTCCTCACCACTGTGTATAAGAAGGTGGCCTACTCTTTCATGGTGCCAACCATCATCTTTGTTGGGTGCCTTTACGCCTCTGTCACTGGTCGATTCGTCTTCTTCCGCATGTTCAAGGACTCGGAGCACGTCACCTCGCACACCTTCAAGGGCTGGTTCTGGTGGATCTTTGTCTTGCTTTTGAGCTGGGCCGCGTCCTTCCTTATTGCGGAAATCATCCCGTTCTTCCAGTCACGTAAGCCATAATCTGATGAGTTCTTGCATGTAAGATGCCTGTGCTAACCCAATTCCAGTACTGTCCGTCATGTCATCTCTCTTCAACTGTTGGTTCGGCTTCATCTTCTGGGGCCTGGCCTACTTCCGCATGCGACATGCCGACCACAAGGTCGGAAAGAAACGGCAGCCTATCCTCGACCTCCTGTCCGTTGGCCTGAACGTTATCATCATCCTGACGGGCTTCCTGTATCTCACATTAGGTACCTACGTGAGTGTGCAGGGCATCATCGACCTGTTTGAGGCAGGGGACGTCCATGGAGTTTTTACATGCAAGAGCAATGGTCTTTGAGTAGCAGCACATTATCTTGAATACCTAGAATAGAAGTAGATACAGTTGTGATTATAAGCAGTTGATTATCGCCCGGGGCGCTAGTTGAGTATATTGCATCAAGCAAGGCCCTTATTGTACATTGCTTATAGACATGAACATTTCCAGTTTAGAGACCACAGTCAGCCTTGGTTTTGATCATCGAGGGACTTGGTTTATATACCCATTCGAGCAATCAACTATTTCCACATGAACTCCCCCGAAAATCCTGTGATCGTTGAAGCCTTATATCCCCAAGATTCCTATCAAAGTAAAGATCCGTGGTCCTTGCGCAAGATTACTACTTTGATAATTTTGCATGGACATGTATTGCCAGAAGATATAGCATGTCCTGCTAACAATAGCAAAATATCACTATCATAGAGACAACAACGGCTAAGCTTACTGGTATGTGATATCTCTCTCCTGGAGCCACAGCGGGAGGTAGATTTAGCTCTACCAGCAACGCGATTCCAGATGAGAGTTACATATTGTCCAAAGTCTGCAAAGGTTCATCTTGATTGAATGATGCATTGCCCCAGTCAGCGACAGCCGTTGAAGAAGGGTGCGATGAGTGCTATATCATGGCCACGCAATGAGAAAGCAAAATTGTGTGAGTCTTGTTGCAATAGACGTATATACCAGATTGCCTAGATAAATCTTCCTGATGCAAGACTCCATGCTTGTGCTAGAAATTTGTTAGGCCCTGCTTATTTTACTATATAAGTTAATAAAGATAAATCGAGACTATAATGTATAAGAGAAAAACTCGCACATGTTCAAGGCATAAATTCATAAAATTTATATGATTGAAATACTAGTCTTACGCGGTGATTTCACAGTGGAAGATTGCAATGATACTAGCACATAAAGAAGAATCGACCAACTTACATATTTACCTAAATCTGCAGAGCAGAGAGTTCTCAAGATTGCAGCATCTAAGCGATTCTTCACTTAATCTTGAGACCGAGTTGTCGTGACTGAGGGAGTAGTTTCACTGCAACTCACGCTCACACGCCCAACGTCAACACTCTGAATAAGCCTAAATATTAAGATAGAACTAACTTTTTCTGCCTCTTCACTGAGCCTAGTTGAACGAATTGGCTCGTGGTAAACCTCGTTGTTAATTCACTCAGCAACAGAATGTCAGTCGGCGGTCGAGTCCAGCGGAACCATTCAAGTCACAGAGGATGCCGACCTTCAGTTGTTAACAGCTAAGATAACCCCAAAATTGCCTACTGTGGTTTCCACGTCAACATGAGGTAGTCTGCTATGTCTTGTGACGCTCCTCAAGCAATAACGAGGCTCAGCGTCATAACATGAAGCTCTTAGTAAGTAGTTCAGATAAGCTTGACTCACCATTGAGCTGTCGCTCGCCATAGTAGCTTGCTTGCCAAGTCCCCCCTCCTCAATCCTCCCCACCAATTGCATGGTCCAGTTGTTAACCGACAATCGGCATGCCGTCTACGCCCGATACAGACAAGATAAATTTCAGCGCCCCCTCCTCGCTGCAACTCGAGAATTTTTCTCCCTCTCCATCGCCTTTGTCAACTTTGGAGTCAATGTCAATTCAATAAAGTACCGTGCTAAATCTATAACTCCACGTCGGAAACTACCCTCTCGCTCATGACCTACGGCGCATACAATGCAGAGGACACCTGCTTAAATAAAAACCAAGTCCCTGGGCCTTGGCCGGCTCCGGCCGAGCCTGACCCCATCCAACGGACCGGGGAGACTTCGGCCAACGGCCAGGATGATCGCGGCCGAGACCCGGAGAAAGCGTTGGCCCTCCGGTACGGAGCCATAGGAGACTCGGGTACCGTGGACACGGCGTCCACAGGCCAGGGGGCTAATCTCGAGTTCCCGGAGGGTGGACTTCAAGCATGGCTTGTAGTCTTTGGGTCCTTTTGTGGGATGCTCTCGGTGTACGGTCTCATCAATACCGCGGCCGTGTTTGAGTCGTACTTTTCCCAGCACCAGCTGCGAGAGTACTCCCCGTCGGAAATCGGCTGGATCTTCAGCCTGTACCTGTTTGTCGTTTTCTTTGTTGGCATCCAGGTCGGGCCTGTCTTTGACAAATATGGCCCCCGGGTTATGGTGGCCACGGGCGGTGTGCTCATCGCGAGCAGCCTCCTCATGCTAAGTGTATGCGAAGGTGGGTGTTTCAAGCTCCTATCAGTGAACAAAAACAGGTCTAAATGTTATCCATAGAATATTACCAGATCATCCTTTCATACTCCGTTGTGGGAGGTCTCGGAGGCGCCCTTCTCAACTCGCCCGCGTACGCGACAATTGCCCACTTCTTCGACGTCAGGCGCGGCTTCGCGACAGGCATTGCCATGACCGCAGGGTCAATTGGAGGCATCGTCTTTCCCATATTTCTACAAAAACTGCTCCCAAGCGTAGGCTTTGGCTGGACAACCCGCATTCTCGGGTTCATGCTGCTGGGCCTTGCTGTTCCATCTACCCTATTCATGCGATCGCGTCTGCCGCCTCAGGATAAAGTGACTTCGGTGTGGCCCGATCTGACCATGTTCAAGGACCTCAAGTTCACGTTGTCGGCGGTTGGAATCTTCTTTATGGAATGGGGACTCTTTGTGCCGTTGACGTACATTGTGTCCTACGCTGGGAGAACGTCCAGCGACATGACCGACTCGTATACGCTCCTCTCAATTCTCAATGCGGGCTCCCTCTTGGGTCGATTCCTCCCTGGCTTGCTAGCGGACAAGATCGGGAGGTTCAACGTGATCCTCATCACTATCGCGATGTGCTGTGCAGCGGTGTTTGGTCTCTGGCTGCCGGCCGGCGAGTCCAAGGCGATGCTGATCGCCTTTGCGATCGTGTTTGGCTTTGCCAGCGGCAGCAACCTTGGCCTCATTCCAGTCTGTCTCGGGCAACTTTGCGATCCAAGAGACTACGGCCGCTTCATCTCGACGGCTTTCATGGTGGCCAGCTTTGGCACGCTCAGCAGCTTGCCAATTGCCGGTGCGATCCTCGAGGCTGGGCACCGCAGCGACGCGGGTTGGATGGCTCTTATTGCGTTTGCTGGGTTGTCGTATGCGCTGGCACTCGCCTGCTACCTCGCTGCGAGGGTAGTGGCAGTTGGCTGGGGCATCAAGAAGGTCTTTTAAGGCCGTGAAAATGGCCGGCAATTGAGACCAAGTCGTCCGTTACTCCAATTGGGCCACTTTCAAAGGAGTGAGACAAGGATATCATCGACATGGGCTCACTTGAGCCTGGCCAAAAGGTGGGCAATTGATTCAACCGACGACAATTACCGTACCGAGGCATCAACTGGACCTGTGATGCGATGCCTCGGCCTCGTCGGTGCTTGAACGTCGTTATCCACAACTATCATCAGGTATTCGGTCATGAATAACGAGGGGAAAACATTAAAAAAAAAAACGGCGACATGTTTTAACATGGATCAAGATCGAGAAATGTACAATGCTATTCCTGGTAGAAATTACGTACCTTTTTGTCGGCACTCATCAATACATGCCGTTCAGTCCCACGGGACCGGGCTCTCAATGTCCGCCCATTTCGATTTTTTCTCGCCCGGAAGTTGAAAAGTCGCTGATGTTGGACATACAAGTCCGGTGAAGGGTGCAAACCCCCCCACCCAGTGGACTTCCTGCAATTGACACCAAGGAAAACGCCCAATGACGCACGCTCCTGCAGTCTCGCGCTCACCGAAGCACCCGTGATTAGCCGCGCTGGAAACGCTCGCCGAGAGCTGCGAGGTAAGGGTAAGCGCACCGCCGGCACTCCTGAATGGTCCCCCTGGCAGTTTCCAGACGGCAACGGTCGGATCAAATAGTAACCGTCTGCCGACTTTTCTCGGCACAATTCGTCCGTGACCACCCGTAGCGCAAAGGTGAGTGGTCAATCGAGTGGCCCAGAAACACTGCGAGCAAGGTCGGCCCATTTCGGTCTAGTTCGAGTTTTTTTAGGTACTCTAAACCCCCCGGCCACGGGATAATCTTGATACGAACCTCCCGAAAGCTCCTTGACGTTTTCCCTTCCCATTTCGCAAAGCTCCCCTCTCCCCAACGAATCTTCCTAGCTTCTTTTTTTGCTTCTCTGAACGTTGCACCAGCGACGCTCACCCTTTCCTCACCTAATTCCCCTCCACAGCCTTCATCATGCAGTCCTTCTCCAGAGCTGCCCGCGCCTCTGCGCTGCGCAACGTCGGCCGCCGCGCCTACTCTTCGTCGCAGTACGCCAAGACCATCAACAACCTACGCATCAACAGCGACACAAAGGTCATCTACCAGGGCTTTACCGGAAAGCAGGGAACGTAGGTTCTGCGCACATCTCACCAATTTTTTTTTTGGAGTTCACACAAACTAATCGGGTGACGTAGCTTCCACGCGCAACAAGCCATCGAATACGGTACGGTCCTCGCTACATCAATGCTACGACACATGTCATGATGCATGTGACAGGGGTGGGCAGTTTTTTTGAGGCTGACAATCGCCCGTCAACAGGAACAAAGGTCGTCGGTGGAACGAACCCCAAGAAGGCTGGCCAGACTCATCTCGACCTCCCCGTATTCAAGAACGTCTCGGAAGCCGTCAAGGAGACCGGCGCCAGTGCGACCGCCATCTTCGTCCCGTATGTCCTGACCGAATGAAGCACACAAAACTTGCCTAACAAAGTTTTTTTTTCTCAGTCCTCCTGTGGCCGCCGCCGGTATCGAGGAGGCCCTCGAGGCCGAGATCCCCCTTGTTGTCTGTATCACTGAGGGTATTCCCCAGCATGGTACGTTTTTTTTTTCCACACCGCGAGACCACACTGCACAGTTTCTAACAGAGGCCCCACTACAGACATGGTTCGCATCACCGACATGCTCAAGTCCCAGAACAAGACCCGCCTCGTCGGCCCCAACTGCCCCGGCATCATCGCCCCCGAACAGTGCAAGATTGGCATCATGCCCGGCCTCATCCACAAGCGCGGCCCCATCGGTATCGTCTCCCGATCCGGTACCTTGACCTACGAGGCCGTCAACCAGACCACCCAGGCCGGCCTCGGCCAGTCCCTCGTCGTCGGTATCGGCGGTGACCCCTTCAGCGGCACCAACTTCATCGACTGCCTCAA
The DNA here is from genome assembly GCA_013623625.1 of Fusarium setosum. Lineage (NCBI taxonomy): Eukaryota > Fungi > Ascomycota > Sordariomycetes > Hypocreales > Nectriaceae > Fusarium > Fusarium setosum. Next base: position 35,124 of record JABFFE010001740.1, read on the forward strand.
GGTCTTCACCGAGGACCCCGACACGGACGGTATCATCATGATTGGTGAGATTGGTGGTTCCGCCGAGGAGGACGCCGCCGAG
>JABFFE010001744.1:0-10388 GCA_013623625.1 Fusarium setosum
AATGCCTTATACACTTAAGAAACTAAGTATTAAAAGTGCTAAAGATGAGTCCGGCGGCGGTGGAGGGGGTTGGAAGCAATGCACTGAAGCTGCGCCTGGATTTAAACCCTGGATGTTGAGAGTCAGCTCAAGGCCAGGATCCACGGAGATCTGACATGTCTCCCCCGTAAGCGATGCCCATGCCACGTAGATGATGCGTGGACGGCGGTTAATGCATCAGCGGATTATGGAGAGGACTGCACGGAACATCGGGGTCATTTTCCATGGGCAGAGATGGTAATTTCAATTTACCTCTTCTTTTCTTCTGTTTGCAGCCTCCTCCCTAAACTTGATTTATAAGAATATTGGTACAGTCTCGTAAGTAGTAAACAGGAGCTGCATGCGAGTCACGTAGCTGATGACCTTGGTCCCGAGATCCTCTTATTTCCAAGCAAATTCCACCATGGACATAACCTGACGGAGATTTCGCCAGTTCGTTTTGCGCTCAGCACTGGAGACTAGATTGAGGAGTTGCAATCTGCGCGCATCGGATCTTGCCTCGCAGCCTAATATCAGAAGGGGGAATGGCCAGTTGTACATCCCAAGCTGCTCCATCAGATGGAAGCCTTCGTGAACCATCTCGCTTACCTCGGAGGATTCGGCGGTGATGTTACTCGCGCAGCATTCGATATAGACCAAGGCCGCTAGCTGGTATATTCTGGTGAGTGCGGTGCTCTCCGATGAGGCAAGTGAAAATTCCTCATCCTGTTCCGCCGGGTCAATATCCTTGATACCCCGTTGGAGCATTTTCAGATAGTCTTGGTAGGCATCTGTAAAGAACCCCGGATCAGACGGGCTTCGTAGGTTCGCCAATGCTCCTACAAGGTATTGTAGCAGCTTGTGCGATGGTCCCGCGGGATATACGAGCTGCGCAACAGCTTGTTCAGCCTTGAAAGATCCAATGCGGTTGTGTGTGTGTGTGTGTGTGTGTGTGTGTTGGCATACCGCTACATGGTCGGCGAGGGGGTTGTCCGGCGGAACAGCGACGGTCCCATCGTATCTCTCAACCCATTCCCCAGGCGAGATCCCACGCGGCCAGTGGAGAATCGTGAAATTACCGAGAACATAATGGTAATGTAACCAGCCAAGGATAATCATGAAGTCTCCGTCGTCTCGTAAGACATTGTTTGAAGACGATTTCTTGGCCACGTCCCTCGCGGCACATATATACGAAGCCCACTGCGCATAGGACTGAGTAAGGATGCGCGCCTGCGCTCACGTTCTTGATGAGTAGGTAGGATACAGAAATTGCTGCTGGTGCGGAAGCATACCTCGTACGAGCCCAACAGCATGGCTGCCGCGACGTGCTCACACGGCTCCACGCCGGTGAGCCCGCTGTCCGCTGTTTCTCGCATCGTCTGCAGGGCGGCAGTATGATACTTGATTGACTGGGCCTGAAGCCCGTGCAGATAAACCGACGAGACAGCGAGCATCGACTGTATGAGACAGACTGTAGAACGGGAGCTGCCTAACAGGACCATCCGTATCAATGTGCTTAGAAGGGCTGAGCTGTCTTCTCCATAGACCATGAGACAGGTCGAGGCTACCGACTCGACTGCAATACGTTGTTAGTCACCGAGCCACCACAGCATTCTTGCAATAACTGACAGTAATAGACAAGACTTTGCTCATCTGCGTTCAGGGCAAACGGCATCCATCTGACCGGCCGAGCCAAGGCAAAGGAGGAAGTCGGAACCGGCCGAACAGCTTCCTCGGGGAACCACAACACTTGGTCACTCAAGCCATCGTGCGTCTCAATATCGTGAGTTGATGCATTGATGAGTTGGACGTGGGACGTATGAACTAGGTGCTTAGCTCCTTGGACCGCCGGCGCGACCATGGTGCGCTTTCGGTCGTTGCGGCGAGGCCATGAGAGACGCAGGCTGTACCCGTCACAGCGCCGGTTCGATCTCTCGCAGCGCAGGCAAGTCGGCCGGGCACGGTCGCAGAGTAACTTGCGTTCTGGGATGAGTTAGTGACATGACCCCTTGAGAAGATGAATGCCAAGAGCGCGCGCCTCTGCAAGGTCCACAGCCCTTCCCTGACGTCTTCACAGGATCGTGGGTCATGGTTCGGGGAACGTGATGAGCAACAATGAGCAAATTTAGAAATCTGTCGAGGATCTTCTCAGCCGTGTGGGAAGAAGAGGAAAGAGAGGTCCGGAGAAAGTTGCCACATGCTCTCTTATGGAGTTTGGGATAGAAAGAGCGTCGAGCGGGCTTCCTTCGGACTTTACGGCTGAATCACCCCACCGGCTCTGAGTTGGACCTTGTGCGGCATTGCCGAGAATGGAATACTGGCAACTTTCTGTGGGTGTAGGTCAGGTGAGGCTAGACTTGATTTGCACATGCATATGCTCCATTAGTCACAAGTGAAGTGCGCGATGGCGCTATGACCGTTCGACAGCATCTTCACACGGGACAACTCTAAAGGCCGTGTAGATAGCTCATACGAACTCCTTACAAATCCAAGGGCTAGTCAGATATCTCTCAAGACTATTTACAAATCGAACTGCCTTTCAGTCATCCCGTAGGAATGAATATAAAAGGGGAGATAGTCCCTCGAAGGTTACTGATGTTGTGCTAGACAACTAAGACTTTCGCAGGATCCTCCCCTTAGCTGAGCAACTGCCACCATCCCAAAGCACTAGAGCTTCATACTTATCATTGACAGAGCGGACTCTACAACACAACATGCCTTCATATCTCATCACCGGAGTTTCTCGAGGACTCGGCGTAAGTTGAAGACGTTGATTGATACATATGTAACTCATGATTTCTTTCTCCAGTTCGGATTCCTCAAGGTTCTGTCCGCCGACAAGAAATCCACCGACGCAAAGGTCAAGGAGGACCTCGGAGACCTGGACAATGTGACCATCCTCCAGGCCGACATGCTTCATTACGCTGCTCTCAAGGTGAGGCAAAGCCCAACTCATCGCTTGGCGAGACGAGACCATGAAGACTAAGGGAACCGGATCTAGGCCGCGGTGCCTGTGATCGAGAAGATCACGGGCGGGAAGCTTGATTATATCATCGCCAATGCTGCCTGGGCATCGCCCTGGTCGGCGTTCAGGAGTATTGACTCACTGTGGGTGCGCAAATCGGAAACTGGGGGCGGTGATTGTTCTGACTACGTCAACAGAGCTAAGGAGCCCGAAAAGCTCGAGGAAGACTACATCTGCTCTTTCCGGGTCAACGTCGTTGGCAACGTCCACCTCTTCAACCTTTTCATACCCCTTGTGCTCAAGGGAGATGTAAAGAAGGTCATCCACATCGCATCGGCCCAATCCTCTATCGACATGATCGCCAAACACGACATCTCCATCATGACCCCATACGCCGCCAGCAAGTCGGCCATGAACATTGTCACGTCCAAGTTCAGCGGCTTCTATCGGGAGCAGGGCGTGCTGTTCTTGAGCGTTGCCCCCGGCTCTGTGGCCACTGGCTACTATAAAGGAGATTGTAAGACTCGCTCCTCTGCTTTCGAGGGAAAAAAAAAGGCCAGCACTGACCAGTACCCAGTCACAGATGAGATCAAGGCCAATATGGCCTCTACAGGTGGCAAGTTTAAGAGGTACGCACCTCACTTCGAACGCGAGTTCACGCCGGAAGATTCCGTCAAGGAGGTGCTCTCTGTCGTTGAAAGATCCAGCATTGGCCGTGGTGATGCTGGTCAATTTGTTTCTCAGTTCGGAACTCAACAGTGGCTGTAGGGTGCTCCAGCGGCAGATCATAGCCCGCTGCTGACGCCATTTTCCCGGAAATCAGGACAGTTCTGCGATATCCTCATTGCCAAGGCCGGTGACAGCGAGGATGATGCGCTAAGCTGCTCAGACTGCCTCCTGGGTTCCTGGAAGGCCGAACTTGAGTCTCCATTCGGCTATGGCCAGGAATATGCTTCCGGCTTTGCCGAGCAGACATCAAGTTGTAAAGCTACAGGATACACATTTGCAACACCCACCATGTACGCTCTCAACTCATCTACACGCGCCCCAAGTCCGATCATGGCGTGCGATAGCCCCTACGTGGTCAAGGAGGGAGATAGCTGCGCGTCTATCGCAAAGCAAAACCATGTTTCCACCAACGGAATCATTTCCCTCAACTCCCTCGGCCAAGGTGGCCAAGGATTGAGATAGGACCGAACAATATATCTACCGGAGACCTGTGCTGTGCACAAGATCGTCAACGCCGATGATTGCGAGACTCTTGCCTCCAAGCATAACACGACCGAGTATCGTTTGCTGGCTTGGAACCCGACGCTGAGCCCGAAATGTACTAATCTTAAGGATTATGTCAATTAGTACGTGTGTGTTTCGTAAGTCATTCTTCATACCTGGGGCGATGTTAATCGCCATAGCTTATACCGGTTCAACAGTTCTCCTGGCGGCGAGGTAGCCGCTCCTGAGGGAGACCCGACGACAACAGCAGTTCCAGTCCTGACAAATGCACATAAAGAGTCAAAAAAACAATTGCGCCAAGTGTTACACTATGAGTAGCGACACCCTATCAATATGCTACAGCACCAACTCGAACAACTTGCTGAATCTGCCACCACTCAGGTTCACAGGGGAGACGATTGCGCTCAGATATCAGTTGTAAACGGGATAGACCTCGTGGATTTTTACTTCTTCAACCAATCAGTCGACAAGCACTGCACCAATATTTGGCTTGACACTGCATACTGTGTTGAGGCAGTCGGCGACATTGCCACCTACACCAGCTACCCCGTGTCTGTGCCGTCGACAAGCTTCACGCGTCCCACTCCCACCCCAACCTCAGAAACTACAACGACCAAGAGCCCTCTGTCAACCTTCCCTCTCGCGTCTGGTATTGCTAGGGACTGCGCAAAGTACACAAGAGGAGTGCCTGGCGAGGGTGACGACAAAGCATCGCTCAACTCCTGCAAGGTTGTGGCAAACATATTTAAGGTCAGCGTTGATGCCCTCCTCGAGTGGAACCCCAGTTTGTCGAAAGGTTCCTGCGTCTTTTCGACCAAGTTCGAGTACTGCGTGGCCGAGGAGAAAAGGAGCGGTAAGTGTAGCCATTGTTTCTACTTCCTTCCCGCCGCTCTGTTCCCATCTGTTTTTCGAAGACCCCATCTCTGTAGCCTTGCCGGAAGGCATTCCGTCGTGCGCATTCCGTCGTGCTACTTTTGGGACTCAGAATTAATGAGGCCAGGTTTGTGCGGTACGCCCTTTTTAGCCTATTATTAGACATATAGAAAAGATGACATCGTTGATGGTACCGACCCATCGTGTACCTGCTATGACTACCAAGACGGCGGGCTGGATGAAGGTAGGCAACTTTGCCGTTCATCGCAGCTAAAGTAGCTGACGAGATATCTAGACGCATCAACCTGAGCGGACATCGCGGAGGACTACAGATTTAGCATTGAGGACCTGGTCGCTATGAACCCGTGGCTAACCATCAAGGGCTATGATGATAAGATGAATGAGGGATTGAAGTCTACAAAGGATAGGAAATATTTTTTGCATCGGCACTGGCAGCATGTCAGAAACCGCTGAAGTTGGTTGATTAAAGGTTGAAGAACTAGCATACAGGACTAGGAAAAGAGCTGATCTTATATGAATAGCTGAGACAGGCCGAAAGCTGCTTCAGCAGACACAGGATCGAACTCACTTTGATTCAATAGATCATAACAACCTCGACGTCGAGACGCACAACCCCTACCAAAGCCCCATGACCAATCCAACAACATTTGCGTTCAACAGAAACTCAGGATCAACAGGACCCACGACACCACAACCTCCTTGATCGAATCACAAAGACCAAATTTTGACCAGTCCTCTCCTCCAGGTATCCCGGGCCTTGAGTTTTGTCGCTAGGTGAAGAAGCCAATTATCTGATCTGCGATGAGACTATCCACCCCCGATCACGGCGCCCTTGTCCGCTCAACGGCCTCTCGGGATTTGATTAATGCGGCATTGGGTCCCCCCAGGGCCACACTTCGGGCGGGCGATTGTAATCCGCGGCCAATTCCTCAAAGGAGAGCCGATTGTAGACGCCTGGAATATGATGCACACCCATATACATCCAGCCAGGGTCTTCCCTAACGCAGCCTTCGATAGGTTGGAATCCTCCTCTTCCTCTTCCACGGGGATTGCAATTCTTATCCAAGATGGCACAGACAACATACTTGTCGGCCCCTTCGGCACCTGCCTCAACCCAAGCTTCATACTGATCAACAGTATCGAGGCACTTCTGGTCGATATAGATGCAATATCGAAGTCGGGGCCTGCCTTCTATGAATGCCTGGTCGGCTCCAGGTCCGTCTCTCTCGACACTCAGGTCAGCGGCCCATTGAGAAAATCTCTGGCGGACTTGCTCCTTTGGCGCGCCGTCGAGAGTCTCCGGGTCTTCAACAATAGTCCATTCTAGAAGCGGCCAGAGGAGGTCTGAAAGTTCGAGAAAGTCGAGTTCATCTCGCACAGCTGCCTTGAGAAACTCGAGGTAACTCGCCCACTGGGACTCTGAGGCGTAGGCGCAGCGATAGATGACAAAGCCCCATTGTCGGAAGTCCGTCTCTTGCATATCGCGAATTATCGACGAGAGGGGCTCTCTCTTCATCATGGAGACATTCAGTTGCGGGATGCTTTCCAAAGTCGGTGCAACTCCCGCTGGGTGTGCTCGAATGCTGGCGATGATGTCGGGAACAATGGGGATGTACTTGGGCATCCATGATGGCATGGGGAGGGGGCGCATCTTGATTCAACGGGAGGAAAGAGGGGGAAATAAATGGAGATGAGAAATAAAAAGGAGGCGTTACTTTAGGCAGTGTCGGATTGATGCCGGTTGATGATCAGGTTGATGCCGATGTTGATGATCAGGTTGATGCCCATGTTGATGATCAGGTTGAGGAAATAGTGCGAGGTGATGGGTTTAAATACGTGGGAGGCTTAGAAGATAAATGACTCTAGCCGCTGTCGAATCAAACTCTGTGGTGGATGTTTAGGAAAATGACGTGTCCAAATAGCCACGCCGCCTCACTTACGTATGCATTGTTGACGCTTAAGTTTAAGTGCATGTGGCATTGGGCCGATGAAATGCCTATTTGCGGAAAGACTGTGTTCTTTGCTGTAGTGAAGGCAAGCTGCCGGCAGCCGCGCATTACAGATAGCTTAAGTGTGCAGGAATTTCAGAATTATTGCCAGATCTCTCCCACCAGGGTCAGAGGAAGCATAATACCAAGAGGACACTGTATCTTTACATAATAGGCCTTTCGAATCGGCCCAATTCCATGCAACATCGCAACCTTATCCAATTTAACTCTTCCAGCTGCATCGCCGAAAGAGTCATCCGGCTATGGAATATCGGAAGATGAAGCTGTCGAACAGTTTTGATGCAGCCCGAACGTCTGTCAGGGAAGCAGTTGACTGTGCAGAGTAGCACTCATGCGATTCAAAGTTCTCAGTCGTTTAAGCAAGCTGTTATCGTCAAGATCAACTCTTTTCAATTAAACCCTTTTCAGTTGAACCCACAAGGGAAATGTGCTCATTTTGAACAGTATGTGGGCTTTATCAACGCTTGATTTCCATTTAATTTGCGTATCGCGATGTAATTATGAAGTTTTATTGCTTCAAGTTGCTATATACTGGGACTCTCCCTGGGTTCAACAGGCATGTTGCTTCCCATATCAGCAATGACCGCGTTTCTTTCCACATTTCTATCATCATAAGTCCGATGCCAACATAGTTGCCAAATAATAGACTCCCTGGCTATAGCCAGGAGTCATTTCATGCCTCTAAATTGCGTAATTGGCAATTTTTTCTTGCTGGGCTGCCTGCATCTGACTGTGGCGGTGCGTCACGTCCTGAACCAGGTAATATATGTACGTGCAACCCGAACGTATAAACCACAATTCGATCCAAATGGCAAAGTGTCATCTTGGAAGGCCATCTTTGATGGATAAGGTTAACGGAGGCCGGATGACTCTTGCGGCGATGCAGTTGATACAGCGGGAAGCTCTATTGCGATAAGGTTATTGTATTGCATAGCATTGGGCCGATGAAATGCCTGTATTGTGTGTAGACACTATGTTCTTTTGCTTCTATGTTTCTTCTGATCCCTCTGAGGGTGGTTGAGTTATGATACCAACGTGTAAACCATTTCTTGGGCTAACAGCAACCGGTATTAACTACATGGTGATTTTGTAATACTTTGCATCAACACATAATTCATGCCTTGATAAAGGTTATTGTTGAAAATAACCATTTCCGTCCTTGACAAAGCAAATATGATTACCTCATTACGTAGGCAGCTGTATAATAAGGTTAATAAATTGGAATAACTTGACTTTGAAATAACTTCATTCTGGTCTCATATCCACCAACACATCTCCGGGTATGCATCGCCTCATACCCACAATATGGAAAAATGGAGTAGCTGGTTTCAAGAAAAAGACCAGCTGTCCACTGCAGATGTAAGGGAAATGTCAGATTCAAAATACAACACGTAAGTCGTGGTTTTACAACCAAGGCTACATAATGTCAGCATGTATGTATAGACTTTATTCAACTTGAACAATGGACAGCAGAATCAAATTTCAAGCACAAGAATATATTGAAAAATGATCCAAGCCTATTTATACCTTCCTTCTCCCTTTCATACCGGATCCCAATCACACATCTTAACCTATCTTCCGATTTCAAGACTTGGTTAACTTTAATCTCCCTTGAGTAATTACCCACACCAAATGGCCACCCCGTCTGTCACTCGGGGCAAGGCCCTCACTGTTCAGAGAACCAGCCTTTTCACAGTTCTCGTGCTCCTTCTCAGTCTATTCGGTCAACTCTCAGCAGGGTCTGAAGATGGCATCGCTCAAAACCGAAGTGTTGCATCGATCTCATCTTCAGCGATCTCGCAGAACAGCTCGGACGACTTCGCCGCGATTAACTGGAGTGTCTATACACCAGGCCTCCAACGTCGAGGCACCCTTCGTACTCAACTAATGAAAGACATATGCTTCCGCTTTGCAAAGTGTGTTAGTAAAGATGACAAGAATGTCTATTGCGGACAGGGCTACACACAGGTTGGGTGGGAGGCTTGTAATGTGAGTAACTATGAAGGGTTTATTTTATTATTTCCTTGTCATGTCCTGCTTATATCGAACCCCCGAAATTCTGATATTTAATAGGAATCTGGTACTATGCGAAAACCCATCTGTTGCAAGTCAGAACCGGCCCCCAAAACATGCACATGGCGGCGCCGTAGCGGGGGGACGCTGCAAACTGACTGCAATGGCCAATGCCACATAGGCGAGGTCAATTTGTTCCAAGCGCGTCACGGCGGTGGCTTCCATAATGATGGCAGCATGAAGCGATGTAAGAGGGGTACACAGACGTTTTGCTGCAAGGACGAGCTGTTCAATGAACTGGCTTCGGGTTGCAAATGGTCTCGCTGTGGCCGATCCTGTGGCCAAGGCGAGAAGTCAGTCTTCTATGCACCCGTAAGCATCCAAGGCGAGTGTCACATTTGGGAAAAAGGAAAGCACTATTGCTGCCCAAAATCTCGACCGGCCCCCGTAAAGGACTGTCACTGGATCGGCAAAGGTGACTGTGCCGACAATATGTGCGCCAACCATGAGGTTGCGCTCGGAAGGAGCAACGTAGGTGGTGGAGGAGGCACATGTCGCTGTAAGAACCCATTCGGGGTTGCTATTATCTGACTATTGTGCTAACCGCTTATTCAGGGGGTCGGTGGAAAGCACTTTGCTGCCAGCTAAATCACATGTCTATCTCTTGTGGCAAGACATTGTGCGAACTTGATAGTTCTTACCGCTGTGGCATGGACCTATTTGCAGATGAATCTGAGAAGGGCGAAGAGCTGCCTAATCCTTTTGCCGATGAAATTCAGATTGGCAAGCCTGGAAGTCGTCGTTCGATTTCCAACCCAGCGGACGATACCGACTGGGAGGACGATTCCGACATCGAAGACTCCCAACTTGACGGGGATTTCTCCGTCACTGATTCCGATCTGAACACGACCAAACCTCTATACCGACTAAAATATAGTAAAGGTATAAAAAGGGGTAGTGGTAGAAGGGTGTTGAGAAAAACCGTCCTAGCTGGAGGGGTGAATCATACAGTCAGAGTCGTCGCTAGAAGCTATCCTGGCCCCTCTCAGCTGCACAACCGATTTCGAGGACCAGGCGCCTCGTTAAACGTCTTCAGGTGCGTTCCCAGCAAATACCAATATGCAAATTTCATGAGACTAACTATTCATAGACCAATGCGAGTAGGGAAATGTTACTCTACAAGGATTGAGACTATCACACGACACTATTTGACAAAACAAGAAATGATTAATACAGTTGATACAGAGCATAACCCA
>JABFFE010001745.1:0-24521 GCA_013623625.1 Fusarium setosum
GTTTCGAGAGGCTTAGACAAGAAAAAACCCCTGGTCTCGTTGCTTTTTTTCTTTTTTTTTTTTTTTTTCCTTCCCTTCACTATCACAAAAACCTCACTCCATCCCCCCCCCAGGCATTCTGTAATTACATACCTAACCATGGCCCTCCAAACATGGGGAGGATAACGCATAACGGCAAGGCTACCATTCGTTCGCGTCTTTTTGAGTTATGTGCTTTGACCATGAAGAGACCAGAAGAGGATAACTGCACACTAGCTACTTACTAACCATCCGCAAAACAGCGCCAGTATTTTAGCCCGTGATGGGTAAGGTAGGTAAGGGAACAAGTGGAGGTGGGTGACCCGCCAGCCTGGGTCCGGCCAGGTACTTGACTCGAGTTTGGTGACATGGGGGTGGTTGATCAAGTGCTAGCTAGGCATGTATGTATATCATGAGCGCTCCGTCCACGACCACGACCACGATGATCCGGGAAAGGATGTCACTTCCGATAATCTGGGTCTCCCGCCTCATGATCATCTCATCGCCCATCATATCATTTTTTTTTCCCTTTCTTGAGTCGTGAATCCCAGCCGAGTATCCTTGTCACCCTTACTCAAATCATGAAATCCTGTCCTCTACAGTAATGCCGTCCGTCCGAGGAATGCATTTGTTATTCCCCCATGTTCCATTCGGCTTCCCACATTAGGATAGATCTTCACCTCTTTGCTCTGGTGTTTCGTCGTAGTCTCATCTCAGCTTTGGCCCTTTTGGTAAACTTTGTTCCGCCTTACTCCTATAACTGACCCCCCTTCCCTTATTAGTTTGGCCTCAACTCGAAAAAATCAATCTCCCCCGTTCCCCCCCATGTCGCATGAATTCCATCTATTAATCCGCTCCGCTGGATCCGTTTCTCTCGCTCCTTCGGGGTCCCAGCACCCTGGATTCGTGGCCTTATGCAATTCCATCTACTCCGTACTATATCCCCCCCTCGCCCCCCCAAGTCAGCGGCGTCTCCCGCTGCGATGCAACATAAGCATGCCTTGCAGTTTAATGCTTGCCGCCTTGGCCGACAGCTCTTGAAACCTCGCCCATATCCGGTCGAACCAGAGCTCTGCCCGGCCATCCTGGTTCAAGCCCCATCTCCATAACCCGCTCAGCTACTCCAGAGTCAGCATTCAATCCCGTCCTCAGCACGCGACTCGGGGGGAATGTAGGCCCGAGGGAGCGAGAGCTGTGATGTTTCCAAGAACCCTTCTCTATAGTCAAGAATGGCCTGATACCCCCATCTCCATTGTCTACTTAAAACCTTGGCTTTTCCCCCCGTTCGTTGCGTTTGATTAATGATTGTACCGACGTGTTCATCCCCTTGGTTGTCACATCTGACTACTGCTCAACTCTGTGTGATCGTCACATCACCAACGGGAGGTTCCATCAGTTCCTTGGAACAGTCAGATACCGATCCCAATAGCAGACCCTACCAAGCTGGGTTTATGCAACTCGGTGGTATCCAACGCGGTAACTTGCCTAGGTACATTTCTCATACAAGATTCTTAGCTCGAAATCTGACCTCTCACATTGAAAAACTCTTCCCTGATTGTGTGCATCCAATGTCAACCCGTCTGTCCTGCCCTGCTTGCATCCTCAGTCCTCCCCCCTCAACGTGGCTTGCGCAACCCAAACCGCGGCGGCATGCATGTTTCACCCCGTAGAGATAAAGGGCCAGACAGAACCCATTCAGTTGTCCCTGGTATTATGCCGTGTAGCAATGCCACACATCAACCCCGCAGCCCGTCCGGAGCACAAGGTCCTTCGTCATTCGTATTTGGGCGTGAAAGTTGGCAGCCTCAAAAGAAACGTTTGTGCCAAGTGACTCCTCGTTTATAACCAGGCCTGGCAGCTTAGGGCTTCCGGCACATGTTTGCAAACATTTCAAGGAATTAGACGGTGCTTCTCTGATCTGATGATAACCCTGCAGATGGAGAGACAGCTCAGCAAAAAGGACACGGATCAGAGATTAGCAACAGTGTTGTGCATTATGTGTGTGATTTTATCCAAATGGGACCCTTAATCCAGCCTGCATACTCGTTCCCCTACGATTTCCGCCTGTGATGGCCGTCTCGATGTCTTTGTCTAAGATATATCCAAATTTTATACTTGTCAATTCGACATAATCTGCGTTCAAGTTCCCTTGTCCTCCTACGGGGGTATAAGTCATCTCATCTACTTTACCGTCAAATAGCAACAAAGAAAAATTATATGCCCAAAAGAGAGAACGTTTCACGTCATAACTCGGTCTTGGTCCCTCCCTCTTTTAATAGTCGCTCCCGGGGAACGGACTGGCCATCCCGCTGCCGGACAAACTGTCAGTGCCTGACATGTACGTCTGGTCGATCCGGAAGATCCAGTCCATCTTGTCCCGTTCGCTCCGTGCTGCGAATAGCCAGGTGTTATCCGTCCCGTATATGGCAAACACTGCCGACTGCATCCGTTCGCTAAGGCGTTGCAGGCCAGGGGGGCCGGACGAGGCTCCCCCACCCGTACCCGTCCAGATGGTGGAGATGACACGGCCCGAAGATGTTCGCCGGTGCCCTGGCGTGAAGTCAGATCCACCGTTCTGGCTCTGCCCGTCATCATGGTCATCGGGCCCATGAAGGAGTCCCAAAACACCAGGCTGGCTATCGATGCGAGAGTTCCGCAAGCTCACCAGGCCAACTTCGTCACCATCTCCGGCCGAATGAATATGAAGGTACGGCCGTCGTAACTCCACAAACCTCTTGACCCAGCGCGTCGAGTCGCTATTGGGAATCAACAGGTATCCGCCCTTCAGCACCTTGGGGTTCTTGGGCACTCGAATGACTGTCGCAACAAGTGTCGGCTGTAGTGGCGCACTGGACGTCAGTCCATCCGTTGGCGGTGCTATGTTGGCTGGGCTGAGGATGCTGGCGAGCGGGTCAGGATACTTCTTCCACAGTTTCAAGCACTTTTCTAGAAGATCCGTCTGTCGTTCGTCATATTCTGGCTTGGGCTGCGGTTCCAGCTGCAGGTCTCCCACTTTGATCGTTTCATCTTCCTCTGCTTGAGCCTCCTCTGGAGTCTCCTCTTCTCCCTCGGGCTGGTCTCCTTGTGGTTGTTCTCCCTCTGCATGTACTCTCTCAGACTGTTCCCCTTCAAGTTCCACCTCCGGCTGTCCGCCCTCAGGTTGTTCCTCCTCATTGAGAGACGGGGCCTGGGAAGTCTCAGGTGTGTCATTGAGAAGATCATCGTCACTTGGAATAATCGGCTTCAGCTCCGGCGAGGGCTCGGGTTCGGGTTCCTTTTGTTCGGGCTTGGCATTCGTTCCGTCCAGACCAAGCTTGGCAAGGATAGTGTCGGTCGTAACAATGTCCGCGGTGCGTCTCTTCTTCTTACGAGCCATGATGAAATCGCTCACCAAGGACACGCCTCGAGGCGTCCAGCTTGTCAGATTTTCTTCCCCCTTAACGTAATCATGTTGACTGTTCAGCCTCCACAGATCGCCCACTTTCTTGATAGGAGCAGGGCGCATGGTGAGAGTGAAGATGCCAGTCGAAGACCGCACAAATCGAACGTTCTGCCACAAGGCCGAGAACATTGAAGTTTGGCGCACGAAAGTTCTCGATAGAATTTGCACGCAAACCTTCTGAGAGAACTTCATCGGCTCGGCCAGCTTCTCAGAGCTAATCTCCCACGATACGGTCATCTGCACCCGATATTTCTCCTGTGTCACCCGATCGAGGAGCAACGAGTTGTGCACGCTCGAATCCCATTGTGCATAGATAGTGAGACTTCTGGTACCGTTGGCATTCTCGCGGAAGACCGGGCTCGACGACAGCTTCAGCGTGACGTCAGGTTCATTGACAGCCATATCGGGCGTTTTTCCGGCGGAGTCAACAAGCCGAATCTTTCCCACCCGAACAGCCGTAACATCGCCCCATGGCAAGGCATCGCCTGAGCTATGAGAGATGTTGATGCCGATCCTTCTTTGTAGACCTTGGTGAAGTTGGAAGGTTCCGGTATCCAGCTCACTCGTCTGCGTCACCTCCACTGCACCATACTCGCCATTCTCGTTGAGCTCCATGATCTGAACTCGAGATAACAAATCATGCTTCTCTTGGGTGAAGAACTGCGCCTCGTTGATCCGAGTGGCTTTAGCTTTGTCTTCCCTGACAGGCACAGCATCCCTCATATCATCCCAGCTGAGCAACTTATCCAAATGCATTGTCGACACCTTGGCGAAGATAGCGACCCTCAGGGTAACGTCGTGGGGCGCAAATAGGGGGATGCTCATGCTGTGAACGCTTTCAAAACGGATAGGACCCTCGTCAAAGTCCTTGATCATCTGAGTCGTGGTAATGCCGTCTTCCTCTGAGATGCCAGGGATGAAGAGTTGTGCATGCACTTCGGTCCCTTCTCGCTCCGCGAAGCCAATGAGTTCATGCATGACAACGTTAAACTTGAGGGTGTTTGTGGGCGCACGTGCATGTGAAGGTTCAAGGGAGAGTTTGATGATGCCGACAACATGAGAGGTGTAAGGAGACAGGACATCCAGAACTGAATCCTGAACTCGACACTCGAAAACCGCCTTCAAGGGCACATCGACCTCGCCTACCAGCGTATATGATGGCATGCAAGTCTCCACGAACGGGTTGTCGAGGCTCAGGTGTTGTGCGTATTCTGGCTGGTCCAAATATTGGTGCATCTGCCGCATCTGTCGCACCCGATCGTGAAGCTTCTCCAGACTCCATAGGTGAACCACGGTGTTCTTGAAATCGACCACTCGAACGCCAATGCACGGCTTTTGAGCTTCTTCCAGAGCAATATCATCGCCCTCGCCAGTGAGGCCATTGAGAACCATGTCATAAGAGGAGCATAGAACATGCCCAACGTCAACCACCGCGAACTGGAAGACAACACTCTCGTCGAGTTCATGGCTCATGATCTGAGACTCCTTCAGAATCGAGGCATTCTGCAGAACCGTTTCTGCCATCTTGACATAGTGCTGCCCTTGCCAGATCTTCAGGCTGTGCTTTGCTAGCCCTACTTCTTCCTCCGAAAGGTTGGGGCTCTTCTTTGGCATCTTCAAGGGGTCCATCTTCTCAATCTTGTCTTCAAACTGCTTTCGTTGGAGGTTGAGCTGTTTTTGCATATCCTCCTTCAGCTCCTGCAACGCTGCCTCCATCTTCACTTTTTCCTTCTTGATCTCTTCAATCTCAACGTTGGCTGCTTCTGCGCTCTTCAGTTGATCTTGATACTCTTCTTTTTGCCTTTCCAGCTGGTTTTGCAGCTCCTCCCTAACTTCTTTCAGCCTTTCATCCGGCTCGCTTTGCTTTGGGGTCGAGGGCATAGTCAATGCCGTATCAAGGGACAGATTGTCCATAGTGCCATTTGACAGGTACTTATCCCTGATGGGATAAGACGACTCCGAGTCATCTCCATCCTCGCGACCATTAACTCGTTCCGCTCTCGCTCTCTGCACGTCCTCGAACAAGGCGTTCAGTTCTTCATCAGTAAGACTGGTAAAGTTCTGATCAGTCCCAAGAATGGCTCCAGCTGCTTCTCGTCTTGCAAGAGACCAATCCGAGTCACGCCCATTCCGCTGAAACATGGCCGGTGATTCTGGTCTGGATTCGCCAAATTCAGATACCCTACTAAAGGATCTTTCATGGCCAGGCCGGGGACTCGGCGAAGGCGAAGCTCGATCCAGCGCTTGGAGTTGGCTGGCAGTGATTGAATGGCGAAGCAAGCTTTGTCCGACCTCGGCTCGTTCTGCTCTTGCCTCCATGGGATGGTTGAATCTGAAGATGTGGAAGTCACCCAGGATGACACGGTAGCCAGAGTGAAGCAGGGATGGCTCCGTGATGCGCTTCCCGTTGATCATGACCGATGCGCCTTCGCTCGGGATAAGAGTTACAGTCCCGTCGGCGTTATTCTCAAAGGTACAGTGATCGTGCAGGATTCTGCTTCCGTTGAGTCGAATGTTTGCTTGATGGTCGGCATTGGTGTCGACATTGCCAACTGTCGTGGTTCCAGGTTTAAGGTTATAGACCAAACACTCAGCGAGAAGGGGATCGTCCGACAAGTTAACCAAATGCGGCATCTTCTTCGGAGTGTGCAAGCCCACGAAGCCCTTCTCAATGCTAATTCCGAGTTCTTCCAGTGCTGCTTCACGCTCCTTGTGAATCTCCTCGGTCTTCAGTAACTTCTCCTCCCATGTCTGGTTCAGATCTGTGAGGAGTTTCTCGCTCTGGCTTAGTTGCTCGGCAATCTCTGCCTTCGAGACCTTCTTCACAACGCCATCTGAGCCCGTAATGCTAACCATTTGCTGTTCCAGCGGAGTGCCCTCTGCATAGACCTCGTCGGCGGGTCCTGAAGCACCAGCTCCTCCAGGAGCAGGTCCGTTTCCGAGCTTGCTTCTCAAAAGTTGCAGCTCCTCCTTGAGTTCTCGGATCATACGGGCATTGGCATCTTCGTTGACGACGGCGTGGTTCTTGATTCGCTTGGCAGAGTCGGCATATCGAAGAGTACTGAGGGTTTCATCGTAGTTGATATCGGCAGGACTGATAGCTGCTATCATAGCAGTCATACTGTTTCCACCCAGTGAGTCTTTCAGCAGCCAGGTCAGAACACTGTCTCGGTAGGGAACTTGGCCGCCGCCCTTCTTCTTCTTCCCCGTAGACAAGTCAGCCAGGGCAGCAATGACACGACCCAGCGTCGACAGCGATCTGTTGATTTCAGCACCCTCCTTCAATCGAGCGCCAGTTGCACCAGTCGATGTCGCTCGTTCGGAACCTGCCAAATCGACCAGACTGATCTTGGCGACCTTTTCCATCTCCATCTTGGTATCTGCATCGTACTTCTTCTGGGTCAACATGAGCGTGAAGACGGCGTGACTTCGACTGGATGTCTCGTTCATGTTTGTCGCAGCGACTGTTCGCGCCTTGTTTCCTTCGTCCATCAGATGTTCAATTTCTTGGAAACCGTTCACCGCGAGCTTGGCGAGATCTTCGACATAAGGACCGGTAGATGGATGTTCTCGGACCTTGAGGTTGCCCTTGGTAGATGGGTTGAGCAGATCGCGCACTCGCTCATTGTAAATTTCCAAGTATGAGACCTCGACCGTGCACTTTGTCGTCTTGTCTTGTTGGATGGCCTCTATCCTCTTGAACATGTCCTGACAAATCATGGGAATGATACCAACTTCCTTGCCATATCCCATCATGGAGTACGACTTTCCGGAACCAGTCTGACCGTAGGCGAAAATACAGTTGTTGTAGCCCTCAAAGGCATTGTCGAGAAGGGGCTTTCCTAAGTCATCAAAGAGATTGGATTGGCCGGCGTAATTGGAGTCATTCTTGTTGAACGACCAGTACGAACGATCGAATGCGAAGGCCTTGGGGCCCGAATCCTTGACTCCCTTGCCAGCGTGTCCATCGGGGGAGGAAAGAACCGTCTGGTTCCCTTTCATTTCGATGACACATTTTGAACCTCTGTCGATTTCTGCGTCCCTGTTCAGCACCGCCCCTTTGCTTCCACGCTCATCCAAAAAGACTTACCTCTACCGTTAAAGGGTCGCACTCTCACCACCACCTTAATGTTTCCTCCGCCGGCGGGCGCCATGGTTGCGGGATTGTCCAGGGGACCCAAGCTGGTCCCCTCTAGACAAGAAACTTTGTTGTAGGAAAAACGCGGCGGGGCTTGGTCGGGATCAAGCTGCCGCGGTGTAAATGCTGCAGGTGAAAATAAATGGTTTTATAGAGAAAGCGGCATGCGACTTAGAGGCGTGTTACCCATCCAAGGCCTCAGCGCATCGTCTCGTCGGGCGTGTCTCGTCGGTATAACCTCGTAGGGGATGATGACAGTGGATGTCGGGCCGTCCGTCCCCCTAAGTTAGCTCGGGCGTTCGGGGTGTATCCAGAAATGACGACACCGTGTCGCCCTCCGGGGCGTCGCACGTTGGGGATATGCTTTGCGGCTTGCTGCGATGGATGAGCTTGTCGGGCGAGGGCTCGCGGTGGGTGGACGTCGCGGTGTGCGAGATTGTCGTCGTCGGGATGTGCCAGGGGGGAAGGAGGATTTCAGAAGCCGTTGTCTGGCACAGACGGTGGTTGCTTGTCAACAAATTTCGCAAGTTCCAGGTTAGGACGCGGTCGCGCTGCTTTGCAGCACTCGATCCCAGGTCCCGTGCATCTGATTGGCAGCTGATGCTTGAAAGGGGACTGGGGTCGAAGCTTTCGGGAGTTCACGTGCAGGAAGCTTGCGTCGCCTGCCGAATCAAAAGCCGAGCATTACCCGCAGGTATCGACATCGTTCGACAGTCTTGATTCGATGTGTGTGTGATTGATGCTCGAGACAAATTGTCGAGACAGTCAGAGTGGCATATTCTCTAACACCCTCGAGAATTTCTCTTGACCACACCACTACATACTCCAATCACAACATGAAACTTCGTCCCGTCTATCGCAGCTTGGACTCCCGCTCTGACTTCGGCTACCGCGCGCACGGTTGTGGATCACGGTTATGCATCCCCGAACGGAACGACAGTTGAGCTAATCCATGGCCCTACCCGTCTTGACATTCCAGACCCTTCATTTTTTTTTTTTTTTTTTGAGGCTCGTCTTTAGAAACAGAGTTGCCTAGTGGCAGAGACAGAGAGCCAATGTTGCATCGGTTGCTTCCATTACCACGCTTCCCCGTGAATAGCATTCATTCGCGTCAACATGGAAAACGTGCCACAGACTAGAGACATCGTCATTTCGGAGCATTCCGGAGGCACACACATATCAAAAGAAGCAATGACAGCGTCTGATCGTGACGAGTCAGCACCTCACAGGTCTCAGACACCAAGCGAAGGGAGCAGCCTTGGTTTTGGAGTTGTCTTGGTTGGTGGACAAGCACTCGAAACATTGCCACATGGACTCATCCCTTCGCCGTGGAATATGGGATCTTCAGGCTAAAGTGTCTAACAGGTAGAGGACCTGCGTCCTGTGCCTTGCTTTGAGATGTGACCCGATCTCAGATGACGTCTAGGGAAGACCCGAAGTCTGTGCATTTGTTATTTAGAATGCTTCGGAGATACCTACAATTGGACGATCAGCAATATCACAGACAAATAAGCTTTGTGCCGCTTCACTTCCTCCCGCGAAACGAGGCTCGTTGCTTATAGCTTGCGAGGCTAATGAAAGCAATATCGTCAGTGAAAGCTCAAGGCGGCAGGGCTTTATCATCTCAACTCGCTACTCAACGAATCGCCCTCCTCCAAAACGATCCTTTGTCGACGATTACCTCAGATGTTAACTAGCGTCAGCGTAATGGAACCAATGACTATGAGAAGGACCTGTCGCCTAGTGCTGAGGAGAACCCATCGCAACACCACGGTGATAACATGACAAGCATCCCCCCTACTCCCCTAATCTCAACGCCCGCAAATTGCTCCAGAGGTCCTGTCTAATTCGGATCCCACGGACATACTCGGCTAGGACGAAACAAAACACAGGGCAAAGAGTTCCTTGGCCTGAGCAGGTTCGAGGAAAGGAACAGGATCCTTGAGATCATTTACCAGATCGACAGCGCGCAGAACTTGCTAGTAGTCATGATGATGGGCGTCGTAACCCCAGATCGACAGCTGCAACCGGCGCTTGTCTAGCCCAATGAGCCTCACGGTTGCAACATTAGCCCAAAGCTTGATCGCGTGCTAAGCGCAGATCCAGGTTCGTCCACACGAACGCCGTCCCTGGCCTCCTCTGGGTGTCCTCGCCAGACCCGGACTAGACGAGGATTTTGTCCAACACATCAAAAACCGGGCCCTGGCGGCTCACGGCGCAGCAACATTTGCATTTTCAAATGCGCTCTTTTCAGCACCAGAGATAGGGAGAACCACTGAGCCAAGTCTTTGCTCAGCGTTCTTTCAACGGGGTATTATTGGCACCAAATGCACCTCATTTGACATTTTTTGCCACGCTGGCAGGGCGGACGCGAGACGCCGCTCGCCAATGACGGACACCGCTCGCCTCACTTTTCGCCGCGCACCATTTGCTCACGGCGTATCGCAGGGGTTTTCCTTCCATAAAATCTCCGGAGACATGGAACGGGCGAAACATTTGCGGCGAATTGTAGTGCAGATACCCCTTGATTCGGGTCCCAAAGGTGGCTTTGGAATATCAGCCTGCAGAGCGGTGAGCCCCGTCACACGGCAAGCAAGACGACGAGGTCCGACATAGGTACCTTGGGTTCGCATACATTAGCATGAAATGCACCCTTCACACGTCAGGCACATGGTTGAGCATAGCCTGTGCCAGCCTAGACCTACTTGAATAAATACCCCGGCTCAGCCCGAGTCTATATCCTCCTTCACCCTCCCAGCCCGTCTCGATATTCTGTGAACTCGTCGGCAGAGTCGTTCGTACGACCACGTCCAAAACAATGTCATCTTCCTCGATGAACAAGTACTGGATCCCGCACCAGGATATCCATAGGAAGATCATCACCCAAGAGCTCCAGTACTACCTGGGGCCTCAGGCAACAGTCCGCCCATATACGTTGGAGGTATCTCGCCCTCAAGGGAGCCCCAGGGTTTCTCTGTGCTCATATAGTCGACGTAGGGAGAGGATGGCTTCCTCATCACCACACCAGGCTCTTGCTTGACAGATGTTAGTAGCCGCTCCCTGCATGATCGCGGCCTCGGTATGCTGACATGGTTGCCAGGAACAGATTGATGATATCTGCCGAAAATCAAAGGAGCTGTGGGATCGACAGGCGGCGGCCAAAGTTCAGCAGAACCCCGAGAAGTCACTAAAGCGACCGTTGCACCAACCCATCGTTGTTTCTAGAGGGTCATCCAGAGATTCTCATCGGCGCTACCACGACCGTCGCTAATGTGTGACGACGATTAAGCTCAAGCATGACATGGTGTTTATGACAATGGCGCTCTCTGGCGCAAAGGAAAAGACGGGCATTAGTTTGGGACGGCTATCTGCAAGTCGATCGATAGGTGTATATCGTTACACCAGGCCTGGTAGTAGTACCGCAAGACAGCTCTTGTTGGGACGCGAGGACCGGGGGGGAGGCAGACAAGTGCAGGCTTGCGCAGCCGTGGTGGAGAAGATGTTGTTAATCAGGCGCCCCAGAGAGACATGGGGGGAGGTTGAGATACCCAATTGATACGAGTTAAGCAGGTGTCATATTGGCTGCCATGCCATCCAAAGACACGACGCCATCTGGCACCATTCCAGCCCAACCCAGCCCATATGAGTCTGGACACTGCCCAAATTACACCCGCCTCAGGTATGTAGTGCAGGCCAAGTTTGCCCAACTGCAAGAGAGCGCAGTAGTGGAGATGCCTAATCCGGTTTCCGGCCAGCGTCGTGTTCCAATTGGATTGCCGGCTGCAGTCCTTGTGATAGACCGCACGGCTGGAGCCGTCCGCACATTCGTGGCATGGCTCCGGCCGACCTCGCTGCAAGATGCTCGATATTAGAAGGTGAAGCCCCAGATCCGCAGCTCCAGTAAGCGAGGTGCGGTGTGAGCTTCGAGAGAGCAGCGAAAAGCTGTCTATCGACATCAAATCCAGTGTCGAAGATCAAGTGTGTGGCGCCATGTAGATATCAACCGGTAGCGCTGCGTGAATCGAGCGTCTTTTCGTACTTTTGGAGATTCATGGGACCAGTCGACCAGAGCACGAGTGCTTGTACAGCCACCTGCATCGTTTGTCGATACGGCGGTTTCATGTCACGGCGTGCCTCCTTCGCCGTGATATATCCTATCACATTGACGTACTCGCCGACACGTGTCTGCTCCGATGTGAGCGTCTCCAGCAGCAGGCTGACATCCACGAGGGCGGTGACATTGGTGTCTTTCGGGTAGAGGTGGCCCAGTGACAGGCAAGCCGACGACGTAGAGTAAGAAGTGACGCTTTTCAACCGTTAGTCGAGCGAGGCCCGGGGGGGAGGAAGAAGGGCACGAGTGAGCCTTGTCGGTCCTACCATCCGAGAAACCTGACCTTGTCGCCAATAGATAGAGCCGGCAGGCTTGACAGCAAGTGAAGCTGAGAGGGAACCGGGCCCCGCGACATTTCCCGGTGCTGCTTGTCACGCTTTTTGAGGCCCGAGAGATGCGATGTTGCTGCAGACTCAGCAAAAATTCACGCAGTTTTTGGATGCACCAGCAGCGAGAAATAAAGAAAGATGGAGGTTGAAGATGCAGTTCGCGCATGCTCGACTTCACGTGAAACGATGCCTAGACTAATGAAAGAGCACTAAGAGCACAGTGTGGAACCCCGACGGCCCATCAAATGTGGGCGGGGAAGCCAATCAGACACTGTGTGGGCTCGCACGCGGCGGAGGTACCAAGTACCCTAAACACCACCGCATCGCATCATCGCTCACGTCTGCTGCGGTTCCGCCCTTCGTCACAAATCACTTCTCCTCTTCAAAATGACATCTGAGACTCCTCCACGATATATCTACAAGATCCTGCCCTCGGCTCCTCCGGAACCTCTTCCCAAGGAGTATCCGTTGTCGGAGCTTGATCAGCAAAGCGGGTTCATTCATCTTAGCACAGCAACCCAAGTGAGTCTTTTGTTGCTCAGTTGACAATCAGTCGTTAATTGACGGAGGTACCCGGCACCGCCAACTTGTTTTTCGACAATGCCTCGTCACTTTGGATAGCCAAGTTGGGATATGACCAGTTCGCCGCATCTATTAAGTGGGAGGATGGGTTTCCGCATTTATATGGAAATTTCGGAGCAGACAACGTCGAGTCTGTAGAAAAGTTTGAGAGAACTGGAGACCAACCATGGGGCCCAGTTTTGAAGAGCTCAAGCTGGTTGGAATAGAAAGGATAATCTTTTTTTCTTTCTATTGCCTGGTCTACCTAAAGTATGATGTGCCTACCTGGTCAACCCATGACCCGTCTAGAGGCCGAGATCCTTCTCGACCATTCCCCGGCAAATAGGATGATAGAAGTCCTTATTCTTCTCAAATGTGTCCAAGGTCAACTGCCTGTCGACCTTGTTCAATGCACGGAAAAGAGGGCGCACAAATTTCATCCGTCCAACTCGTCCGAGCAGATCGGCGGCGGCCTGGTAAATGGCCGAGTCCTGTGCCTTTAGAGCAATCAAATAATATGCCGACAAGATCTCGGCGTTCTTTGATGAGAGGAAGTCATAGGTCTTGCCCATGAGCTGAGCACGCTCTGGGCTGAGGGGGCCGGATTGCTGCACTTCCGCCAAAAAGACGAGCTTTTGGTTGGCAGTGAAATCCTCCACATCTTTGCCACTGGGTTCAAATCTCTGATGAAACGTTAGAAACCACACGGCACACCACAGATAACTGAACGTACAGTATCCTTCCACTTGTTTGCCAGGTCGTAGCACATGTTTGCCAAAGTAGTGTCGAAATCGGGCTTGGGGGGAAGACCAGGCGTGTAGAACCTGTCATCCCAGTCAATCTCGGAGATTTTCTTGGAAATCTCATCATTAGCAAGGTCATTGAAGAAATCGAGAAAAGTCTCTTTGAACTCGAACGAGTCAAGAGACTTTCCAGACCACTTGGTGAAGTAGTAAGGGATGAACTTGTCAAAGTTCTCACGACCAACTACACGCTCCAGGTAGTAGACAAAGTGGAAGCCCTTCTCGTATGCAACGGTGCTGTAGACGTCCTCCGGGTCAAGGCCCTCATGCTTGATGATGAGCTTGGTGTATTCGTGATCCTTGCCAAAAAGCTCCACGGCGTCCTCTACGCGGTGATGAGCGTTAGTCCTACAACGCAGATGTGGTGCGACGTACCAAGGGCCTTCCAGCCAATGATGGCAGAGAAGTGAAACTCGGGCTCCCCGTGGATGGCAGCTTGGATGCGGCGCTCGAGATACATGGTCCAGCCCTCGTTCAACCAGCTGCGAGGAGTAAGCAACACATGCACGGGCTTCAAGACTTTTCAGACTCACAAGTGTTCCCAGCTAGCGTTGGATACCAGGTTACCACTCCAGCTGTGGCTCAGCTCGTGAGCGATGACGTCCACATTCTGGCGGTCGCCGCTGATGATGGTAGGGGTAGCAAATGTGTAGATAGGATTCTCCATGCCTGAGAATACTGTGAGCGACGCCCTGACACCGCGATTGCTGAAACCGAAACATACCACCGTACGGAAAGCTCGGGGGCAAAACCAGGACATTATAGGCTCCCCACTTGTATGGGAACACGAGCTTCTCCGCGACCTCCATGAACTTTTCCATATCGCGCTCGAGCTCCCACTTGCACTCCTCTAGCTCGTTGGGCCCTGTAGCTACTACGCTACGAGGACCGATGGGGGCAGTTGCGATATCACCAGAGGCCACGGCGAAGAGATAGGAGGGGATCGGGACCTTTTGCTCAAACTCATAGAGCTTCTCTACGCCAGGTGTAGCCTCGTGGTCTCCAACAGGAACACCGCTTGCGACCACAGGCAAAGACGATGTGAGCTTGAAGGTAAAAGTTGACTTCACGTCAGGGGTGTCCTGGCAAGGGAAGATGGAGCGGGCGTTGATAGCCTGGCACTGGGAGAACATGTAAGGGTGCTTCTTGTTAGAGGTCTGAGCAGGAGTCAGCCACTGCAGAGCAGTGCATTTGCTGGTCGTCTGAAGCTCAATAGCAAGGTCGATGACTTGGCCCTCGGCAGCACCATCTGGCACAGAGATGTGGAGAGGGGCGCCGAGAGGAGCAGAGTAGTCCTTCAGCTCCCACTTGGACTCGGCCGAATTGACGCGAACAGTGGAGATGTCGACAAATTTAGAGTCGAGGATGATCTCCTTGCTCTCCTTGTCAGTCTGAGACTCAAGCTGAAGAATGACAGATCCCTTGAGGCACTTGTCCTCAAAGTCGATCTTGAAGTTGGCCGTGGTATGGCGTGTCCGCCAGGCGCCATAATTGGACAAAGTGCTGGGGTCCCGAGTCGCCATGTTGACGGTTGCAAAGGTGCGTCTGAGATTGTGAGTGATGGTGATTTGGGAACTTCGCAGAAAGACGGGCTTCTTGAGGGATGAGAGCCACGACATGAGGGCCTGTTGAATCGCCAATGGCACGGCTGTATTTGGCGGCTCACGTCATGAAAGCGGCTTGACGCGGGACACGGCGTTTGAGGTTCGATGTGTCACGTGCTGTAGAGGGTGCAATTGCAGCGACGCCCAAAACACATTCTACCTACCAAGACGGATGTTGGCATCTTCAATCGCTTTTCGCTTGTTCATTATGTCGCCGTCTGTAGGAGGACGTGTAATTTTACACATTTAGGGATGGCTTGCATTCGATTACCCGAGGTCGCCCAAGTTTGCTCCTGTCGAATCACATGGAGATGGCACTAACCGTTGTCTCGTCGTCTCACGCAGTCCATAACCACCACCAAATATAGACGATTTCCCACTTGTTTAGGAGAGCCAGAGACTGAGCTTTTACTCCGGACTGCGCCACGACTCATTGTTGAGTTCCGTCGCTTATTCAAGATGGCAATCTCGCATCGGCCCCTCAGCATCGTTTCCCGTTTCTTCCTACAACGCCATGTTGTCATTGTTTGCCATGTTAGGCGTCTTTGTCATGAGTCTCACCGAATCTCGCGGCAGAACATCCCTGATGGAGGTTCCGAAAGCCGTCCCCGGCGCCGGGACCCGGCTATCTTTGGATTCGGCAACGGTCTTGGCACACCTGAGCAGGGAGGCCGAAGCGAGTTCCCATTGAACCCATATCTCTCGACCTAGGTAGGGTTGGGCGTTGACATTCACAGGCCCAAAGCAGAGGGAGCCCCAGAACCAAGCGCTGCCATGTTTCTCGGGTCAAAGGGCTTGCAGAAACTTTTGTGCCTTGTGCACACAACTGACTCGCTCAATGCAAGCAACTCCGTGATCATGAAACCCACGATGTCTTGTCCCTCTGTGCCCGTGCAGCATGGTTTCGACTTGTGGAGACTACGCTTGGGCAAAATCAACATGGAAAAACTCGACAGCCAGTCCCAGGTCCAACTCGCAAAGACAAAAGAAATTCTTTGCCCCCCTCTGAATACCCGGATACCGGCTCTTGGAAAGATGTTGATGAAACGGCGTTTCATCCCCGCAGGTTTTGCAAAATTTGCCTCTCCATGGCAGAGCAATCCCTCCCAGCTCCCTGGTTGGGAAACGGACATGTCTCCCATTAGGACATCAAGCCAAGCCAAACAGCCATGCCGTTGGTGTTGTCCACAGCAAGCTCCCCGGCCTGGCTCTTGAACGCAGCTGCGGGAGATATCATGCTGAGGCAACAAATATCACCCCACGAAACCACCAGGCGCAAGCGAGCTTGGACCGGCCTTGCGGTGGCGACGGTGCGTGGAGATCCCGGCCGTTGGTGCTAGTGCAGGGGCCACAGGGCGATGAAGGCCTCGACTTGACCAGGAACCCCCAGCTCTTAGGATGCGAGCGATATAGGGAAACCATTGGCATAACCCAACCCCTGTCTATATCTCGGCCGGGACACAGTGAGAAGCGGAGAGGACAAGGTTGGGCTGCCAAGCACCAAACACCTCCGCAGGACAGGACGAGCAAGTCATCCATTGATCAACGCTGATCTCCTAAAAGTGCGACGGGAAAAGATTCACGATCGAAACGACTTAGCTGTGCGCCGTAGCCATCGAGTCATTGACGCTGGACCTTTTCTTGGAATACTCGGGTTACCACCAACGGCGATGCCGATCGTGCAAGCTCTCTGCGACGCCAAGTTCCCTCTAGCCGCAATAGCTGTCCGGTGGTCCATCTTTTTAACTCTGTCCTTGCTTTGACAGTCGGATCAACTGCTGAATTGGACAAAACCTAGAGACCGGCAGGTTAAGGTACCTGCTTAAAGCCGAGGTATCAGGTGCGTGCATGAACTACTTTCGTTAGTGGCGAGCTAGACACTGGCTGCTTTGTGCTTAAACTTGACCATGAGTTAGGATAGACTAGTCTTCGACAGCTCTTGAGTACTGTAGGGCTGTAACGTAGGGCGCTGACTCTGCGAGTTACACCTTTGCGGCACGTGTTGTCGTCTGAACTCTTCTAGCTCGTGATTGGCAAAGACGGCGCGCAACAGCGCTATGCATCATGTGTGGCTGTTGACGAAACGTTGAGCGTCGTTTCGTTTCTTAAGGGACGGCCAATAATGCAAACCTTTCAGCCCATTCTGTTTCATAAATTGGGCAAAGAATGCATTGAAATGCAAGACGTCATCGTCTCGATTCCCAGCCATCGGATTTCTTCCAGTATTTGTGAGACGCGCTGGACTGCCATGCCTGTGATACTTCTCAGGTAGAGTGAAAGCAACTTGCAAGAACCTAAGAGTCACTGTCGCTTATGATTAGCGTAATACTGAGTTAGTCTATGACAAGAGGTTTTGGTAATCGGCAAACTGAGGCGTTTTCTTCAAGTTCCCAATGCGTGCCTTCGCGCATATTGTGCTAAACCATGTTTCACCAAGCATGACTGAAGAAGGTCGCTTAACCTCGAGAATTTATCTGAATCATCGAGAAGAAGCTATGCGAGATACCAGGACTCGTATCTCCCCTTAGTATTGTTGATATTGGCCAGGAAGCACATGGGGGTACAGGTGACAGTAAGAAGTGATGATCACTCGGTTCTGATAAACGAGTCGTGATAAACCTGCAGTTGACATCAACTGCGCCGTTATCTGTCTTCACACAGGTCCAGCCAAGTCGAGACTGTTCGAATGTGACGTTGGACAACTGGGATGCTTCTGGCAAGGTGAGATCCGAGCTCGATATGGATGGCCATTTGATCTGGGGGCGATTGGGTTGGCGGGCGAAGATGAAGCTACTGGGACGCGGTGACGATGTCTGGTTCCCCGGTCTAGGGTCAGTCAGAAGCCTGCTACATCGTACATAGTAAGCAATGGGATCAAAAAGGTTTGCCTCTGCATTCTGATGCAAAAAGTCACCTCAACATGGATGTCTGGATTAGAAACACCGGCGCCCAGGGAACAAACGCCTAGGTCCCAATCAGGAAACGGGGTCGTGGTGGACAAGCAGCGAGGCTGTCAGAAGGGTGACAGATTCTCCGGTGGATGGACCACCCCTGACCGGTTCGACCACCCGGACGAGCAAATGCACGGGATAGTGCAAGGGGCCCATGCAAGCTATAGCACAGATGACTTGTGTGACTGAAAAGTAAGGTTAGTCAAATCAAATCAGCCAAGACAGAGAGAGGCAAGCTGTTGGTGAGGTTGGTGAGGGGAAGCTGTCGTTTGCTTAGAGATGCGACGTCACGATGCAACAGCGGTTGAGGGCAGAGACGTAAAAAGCGAGGTACCTGTCCAAGAGGAGATAAGAAATCCATATGAGGTATATGCTGAAGCAATTTGGGAGAAGCCGGCTCGGAGATGGCTACTTAGTTGGTAGCTCTGAAGCTGTGCCGCGCTCCGATCTGAATAACCAAGATGGAGAGGACCCAGGAATTATGACTACCCCAGTCGGGCAGATGGACGGGTTGAGTATGGCTTGTTCCAGAAGAAATGGTTTTCTCCGCCCGAGTCGAAAAGGGGCCCGATTTGGTTTCTGTTTCAAGCAGAAACCCGATCAAGCCTGCGGGCGTGCTCGTTCGCCCATGAAAGTAGCTTGGAGCGTTGTCAGGTTGCAGGCACGGGTTGAGACAATGGAAAGAGACAAGAAAAGAAGAAAAAGAAAATAAAGCAAACTCGAGACTGAGTGACGTTGAAAACTGAGGGGTCAGAAAAAGAAATGTTAATTTGTCTTTTGCTGGTTGTTAGGGCATCACCCCGTATCTCGATATGTAGGTACTGTAACTTCTGGAGGGTTACCTCGCCTTGGCTAGTGATCCTTCATGCTACGGCGGGACGGGAGGTTAGTAGCTTGGCTTGGCGACCCTGGATCGCCATTCGTCGATCAAGTGCAAACCTTTTGCTGAGCTTGCCGAGTGCCTGCACGCTGGACCTTGGGCAGACTAGAGTTTGATCTTCTTCTCGCGTGGAAATGACAACGACGGTGCGGTATGTCCGGTGCTTCATCGGAGAGAAAAACCCTATGGCTACCCCTGTCAGCACGTTTTGGCGAAAACGAGGTGAAAAGAAAAGGGCAGCAAGTGATAACTCATCGGCACGCATATGCATGTTTCCAACATGTTGAGACAGACAAGACAGACGTTGTGACTGATGAAGGCTCCCATCCCATCATCGCGTTGCATCCGCCCTGGCCGGCTGGGACGAGTGGGGAAGAATAGATTTGCTTGTGACAACTGTGAAGCCGGCAACTCATAGACCGAAGGCTTTCCGCGTACAGGCGAGGCACGAGAGCTGTAAGCGAGGCTCTAGCTGACGGCATATAGCTCAGCTCTGCTTAGGGCATCCGTGCTGGTGGATTCAGGTCGATCTGCTTCTCGGCGGGAGTGGAAGCTTTGAGCTGTGAGCTCTGAGCTTTGACAGATGCTGAATCGACTTGTGCTCCAAGGAGAAGGCATTGGCAGCTGTCATTGGCTGGTTTGCAAAGATTTTAGCAAACTGACCAAGCTCTGTCCGAGAAAATGCGACATGGGAGAGGCAAAGATCTCAAGCGAAGCAACCCAATGGAACAGATCGGCGCCGGGCCTCTTTCCCGCACTGCCTTCAGAGCCCTCTCCTTCCAGATTTGACTGGCTATGAAACACACCTTCCCTGAGCGCCACTACTGCGGAGCTCAGCCCAGCCCAAGGCATGAACTCTGCTGTACCTGAGGCATTGAATTTTTCAGCCTCAGTCAATGCCAGCTAGCTTCCTCAACTCCTTTCCCTGCCGATCAGAAAGATCCTCTCATTCTTTCATCATCATCAGCATCATCAACAATACCGCACGAGCCATGGCTGCTCATTTCTTC
Organism: Fusarium setosum; assembly: GCA_013623625.1. Taxonomy (NCBI): domain Eukaryota; kingdom Fungi; phylum Ascomycota; class Sordariomycetes; order Hypocreales; family Nectriaceae; genus Fusarium; species Fusarium setosum. The sequence goes on from JABFFE010001745.1 coordinate 19,848, forward strand.
AACAGCGATGATTGATGGGAAGTTTGGCACGAGATTTTAGCCCTCGCCCTTGAGGAACCTGCCTGCCAAGAGGGTCCGGCTCAACTGATCCCCGGTCTCAAGCAACGGCGAGTCCAGGGGGCCCCTGATCTTCGCGCGTCATGGTGGGGCAGGAACCCCTGTCTCGGCGTCAGTAGCGCGGATTCCAGGGGCATCTCAGGGACTTTGGAGCCACAAGGGGCGGGCACCGAGGTGCGATTGCACAGAGCACCCACGAGGCGTCCAGGGGTAGCCGTTGTCAACCTCCTGGCCCGTTCTCTGCGCTACCAGAGGCCTTGTCGAGTTTTGACAGGCCCTGCTTATCCATTCCCCTTTGTGCCTCGACCCCGACCCCGGACTGTTTGGGTCCCTCTGAGTGGCGCTTTGCTCCCAGTGGCAGCGACCAGCATTGGGACGTTGTCGACCTCCCCTTGACTCTTATCCCACCTCCCCAGGTGCTGCGTCCTTGTCTCAGGCCGGCGTGTCAAAGCTTCTCGATGCTTTTGGCCTTCGGGCGTGACACCATCTGGCGGGGCTTTGGGTCCATCGCCATGGCCGTGGCCGTGGCCAGGGGCCCGATATTCCATCACGGTCATCAACCAGGGGCAGATGACTGAGAAACGGCCTGCTGCTTTCCGGTGACTGCACGCCCAGCTATAAGCGAAGGAACCCAAACCGAGAGCCCGCCATCTTGGCGTTGAACCAGTGTCTGGGGTTGGCACCCACACTTGGTTCTGATATATACCTTCAATTCCAGAATCGAATCGACGTTGCACCCAGGTCCTGCCAGCCTCCTCTAAGCCGAAACACTCCAACCCTACCGTGTATTTGTTTGACCTATGCTATAGCTCGCCGCCCTAATATCAACGGCAGTGTCATCCCAAGCCGGCGCCATTAATCTCTGACACTGACCTACTTCCTCTTCTGGCTATCCGACCAAACAGGATTGTTTCGACGTAATGGCTCACATTGCTAAGTGCATCGTCGATATCGACGCCAACCATATAACAAAGCCGACGTCGCACTCCCCCAATGAATCGGTATGACCCTGTCCTCTTGACATTTCAACCTCCATATTCATCTCATGCTTACCTTTACCATCCTTCAGAAGACATCCCCTCAGCCTCCGCCAGAGAAGCCATTCACTTGGAGAATGCAACAGCCCGACCCACCAAGGAAGTATCAGCTCTTCCCCAAGGAGAGGAGACTGCCCATCCTAAATAGCAGCAAGAGCGTGGATCCTGAAAAGGCTACTCCCGCACCCTCAGCCCAAACGAACGACAAAGGAGAGAAGCAGCTAGCAACCAATGGCTTGATGAAGAGACTCAACCAACACAGTCTGGTCCGCCGGCGCAAGATCAGTGTGCCTGAGGTTGGCCCCATGACAACTGTCCAAGAACTTGCCATGGATTCACGTATGTGCTCAATTATAGCATCACTCTCGATTTTGGTAACTGACCGGCGTATAGCAACTATTCCTGGCCGCCCGCCGTTTCACGAGCGCTCCATCAGTGCGCCAGGCAACTCATCCAGGAAACATCAACTTGCAGACACTTTTCTCTACATCTCCAGCGATGACGAAGGGCCCGAGCCTAGCTCTGCAGGCAAAAGGGCTTCTAAAAAATCGCCTCAAGATGTAGATCCTTCCTCACCCAAGCATCTCGCCCCCTTGGTCATCCCCAAATCTGATGCGAAGTCGCCCCTACTCCGACGCCAGCAGTCTCTCAACTGCTTTCCCATGAGGAGCGATTCTCTCAAGCAGGGCCGTGCCAATGGATCGCCCCGAAGCCGTGCTCCTTTCACTCCCAACTCCTCAATGCCCGATCTCACGACACCTAAATCGGCATCGACCAATGCCACGTCCTCCGGCACGCTGCCGACTCCGGTTTCGGCACCACCAATGGAGTCTCGGACCTCGTCTCCCAAGCCTTGGGATGGCCATCGCACTCCTCCTATTATCACGAATGAACCAATCAGCGCCTTTCGAGGCCATAGAAGGGCCGGCTCAGAATCATCGGGAATCATGGACAGGGGCCGACCAAGGAAGCGACCTGACTTGCGAAACAACAATGGCCCAATCATCCAGAGGACGGAGTCGAAGAGAAGCAAGAGCTCGGAGCAAAAGGCCTTTGAGAAGCTTCCCACTGGCTGGAAGCAAGCTGATGCGTCGGAGCAACTTGAGCAAACTGAGCTTACTTTGCTGCAAAAGCAAGCCTTTGATCAGGTGGGACGATTTGAGGTGCTGAAGGCGTCGGATGTTGAGGCACTCTCCAAGGTCAGTAATGCCTAGCCGTGAAATACAAGTGATATTCGACTAACCATTCTGCAGGAACTTCGTCATCTGGACGAGAAAACCGAATATCTCCGCCGCACCTACAATGCCCTTCGTGCCGGTCGCCGAAATCTTCATTCACGCATCTGCCAGTATCTACGCTCTCCCCGTGTGGCTAAGTTCAGTCACGAGTCGATGCTGAAGCAGGAGGAGGCGCTTGCTGAACTGGATGCCTCCATTGACGACTGGGTGAACAAGCTGGAACAAGCGGAAAACCGACGGACCCGTGTCCGCCAGAAGCTGTTGGAGCATGTAGCCGCTGCCGCTTGTCTCCCTATTGGCGGAGTAGCGACCACGCCGGAACCACAGCAGTCGCCACCAAGCAACACCCCTTCTTCAGGCGTTGGCAACATTTCGACCCCTCCGCGAAGCCCCTCGAAAGAGACATTCACTTCTCCTCGTACCGCAAGTAGCTCGCCCTCGCCTCAACGAGTTGTAGCCCAAGTTCCCAGCACGATCTTGGAGCAGCCCGTCATCGAAGAAGCAGCAACAACGGCAGAAACGGAGGAGACTGAAGAGCGTGTGGTTAGCACTGCATCTCTGAAGCGAGCTGACGTTGAGAGCATCCGCATTTATGCTGGTGACGATGTATATTCTCTTCTGGCTGATGTCGAGAACGAGATTACTCTCATGAGCAAGCAAGTGAGCGAGACAACTTCCACTACCGACATGACAGAGACCAGACGGATAGCGTTGCATCGCCAGAGGAGCCATGAGATGCTTAATGGTCTATCTACCGAGAACCACACCATCAAACGAAAGGACTTTGCAGAAGGCAGAGTCATCTCCCCCCTCGCGTCGCCACCAACAACCCGAGAAGATGAGTCCGCTGAAGACGACCTTCCCCTTCTCGTAAACATGGTCTATCGGCCGTGATGGCTTATAGCCCACGACTCAAAATCATTTATTCACTAACATGGCATTACTACTACGATTTACGGCCAACCCGATACAATCCTTTGATACCCCTATAGCATATTTCTTTTACATCTCGACATCTTCTGGCTATTTTGCATCAACTTATGAAGCTATTACGGCTGCAACAGCATATTAGACATTCCCTACCACATCATGTATTATCATCGGGCGGTGTTTGCAGGCTTCCTACTGTTTTTGAATTCAGTTGCCCTCAGCAAGGGTTGACAGGCATATTTTTGTTTTATTATCTGGTTCGCACCACTTTTACTATTGTTGTATCTTTACTACGTTGGGGCACATTTGATACCCTGTATAATCAATCACAATATCTTGGATATATCATTGCAAAACATGTCTGAACCATAGTCCGGTGTCATCGCCAAGTATTTTGTTTGCTGTTACTTGACTGAGCAGCTGCAACACCTGCAGTGAAGTCAAGATGCCGTCCTTCGCTGGAGACCGTTCCGAAGAGGAAGCCACAAGACCCAATCATCATCTCCCGTGATGTCATTCAGTCACCATACGAATTCAGCCGGTGGAATACGGATACGGGCAAGGATAAGGGTTCCTGTGGGATGGTTCACCCCTGAGGGAGGTGGATGATAGGGACATGGTCCGAGGTGGTGTTCACAACTGACTTCGATCGCGTTGGAGGCCAAGACGGACTTGAACAAATGGGGAATAGGAAGGAAATGCCATCTAGAAGAAGGGAAGAAGTCTAGGGGTGGATACATGTAACCGTGGGGAGACAAGTCGTTGACCCTCTTATCTCTTGGAAACGACTCTATGCTTATTCTCTAGAAACTTGAAAAATTGTTTATGACTGTGACACAAGAAACTCTAGCGTATTTTTGTTCCTATACAAGAATAATCATAGACAACCAGCTCCAATGCTTTTCACACCTCGTGCTACTTATCAAGAGATCCAATACAAACAGCCCACCATTCATCCTCTGGAGCATCTCCAATGTATCCCCAGTCGTCGGAACATGCTTCTTCGTGGTCCCGGCAAAAAAAGACCAACCTTGTTCCTATTCCCGTTCCTGTCATCTCTTCTCCATCCTTGTCTAGCGTTCATCCCAACTCTTCCTGCAGGTCGAAAACCCTCTCCCTTGCACTGCGGGCCGGCTCTACACGTGCATTCGCGCGGTCCAAGCAATCCCAGACTGGGTCTCTTCCATCGCCAAGAAGGCAAGGGATCAGTTAAGCTAAACGGTCAGCCGCCGATTATCGTACGACGCGAGAGTTGCATTCCAGCCTTATCCCCCCTATTTCGTGCATCTTTGTTGTTGTTTTTTTTGCTTTCCTTTTCCGAGCGTGTGGGCCCGGACGGGGCGGAGATTTGAGGACCGGTACAGGAGTCGGGGTGGGCTTGACAAGGGAGGGATGGAATGGACGATCCGCCC
>JABFFE010001749.1:0-18359 GCA_013623625.1 Fusarium setosum
AAGGGCAGCTTGCTCTCACAACAACAAAGAACACCGCGTCGTTCCACATTTATAGCATCATATACCCGGTGCTACCACAGTTGCCTAAGTCAAAAACAAAGAAAGGCAGACTTCCAAGAGGTATGTACCCGGCCATCTGCCAGGTGCTCTCGGGAGCACAAAGAACTCGGCTGAGTCACGTGCACAATAATTATCTGCCTAACTTCTCTTCAGGTGCCCCGTCTGTATCTTTCTACTATCCTTTTCTATCCTCAAACTTGCCATCACCACCATCACTGGCATGGCTACCTGCCTTGATGACTTACGAAGAAGATCGCCGAATGGCACGGACCGTCGACATGGCAACACCGACAGCACCCCCGCTACGACACCCGACTCCACCTGACGCCCCAGTTGAAGATCCGCTATGTCCCTGTCGTGAACGGCGAGCTCGGTCGAGGCCAGTTCGGCCAGGTCTTCAAGGTGCTTGATGTGGACTCGGGCAAGTTTATGGCCGTCAAAACCCTTGTCAAGCCGACCGTGGACGACCCGGAAAAACTAGCCAAATTCAACAACTCAGTCCAGTACGCCCTAAAGAGGGAGATCCAGACCCTCGCCCGCACGCGCCACTCCTGCATCGTCGAGTATATCGAATCCCAAGGCTGGAATGGGCCCAACGTCGAAATCTTCATGGCGCCGAAGGAGGGGACAGTAGCATCGCTCGTGGGCAAGATTCTCAGACAGCATCTACCGCCGAACGAGCGCCAGGCAAAGATTTTCGCCATCGCCAACGACGTCTTTCCCCAGATGCTATCCGCCCTTGACTTCCTGGCTTTCCATGGCATCGTTCATCGCGATGTCAAGCCTGCAAACATATTGTACACCACCAACTCTGATGGTAGCTACAATTTCCAACTGGGGGATTTCGGTTTGTGCAACCGCACCATCAGTGCCGAGACGTACACCGGCAGCCCCGTGTACATGGCGCCGGAGCTATCGCAAGCCGCGGAACAACAGGCGGCCAGCTCCCAAGAGAAAGTCGACGTCTGGTCGCTGTTCGTGACCATGCTCTGGATTCTTAATATCCACGGCTTCCGAGAAAAGTCGTCCGGCTTCAGAGCCTACTCTGAGGCTTTACGAGCCGTGCTCAACGCGGCTCATACTTCTCCAAACATGAAACTGATGCGGGAGATGGCTATCTCGCAACCCAACTTCCGAGCATCCGCCGCACAGATGCTGATCAAGCTGAAACTTGACCCAGAGCTATTGACGACCCCTGCCAGTCGCATACCCGCCCTCATCCCATGGTCCCAGCGCAACCCCGGCTCTGCTTCCTAGGCCTCTGTTTCCGCATATGGCCTGGGCCAAATCGTTGGATGTTTCCCGCTCGATCAACCCGTTGTTGATCTATCTTGCAGACCTTGGAGAAGAATCCTGGCACCCCAAGGACACGATCCGCTCGGAGCCGATCTACCTGTGCCTCTACAGAATGGAACCGCTATGCGACGAGGCAGTCGTCACGTGTATGGAGGAGGTTGAGGCTGAATTGCGTGGTAAACTTGGCCTTTTGGATATTGGAGCTTGTAGCTCCTTCACTAGATGAGATAATTGACTGTACACCTCACTTCCTCTCTTTGCGCCTCAATCGTGATGTCATTCCTTAAAGAGTCCAGGCCTCGCAACTCAAGTCAAGACGAGGCGCGATGTGACAAGATGATGATTACTTTGGTTGCTGGATGGTGAACCCACGTGGAACTATTATACAACAACAATTGAAACACGGTTTAAACAAAGAACTGCTAACTACTCAGTTCTTTTTGCAACTGGTGTTGCCTTCCGTGCCGCCTCCTCAGCAACCTGTGCCTTCCACCTCGTCAACTCCCCCAGCAGCCTCAAGAAGCCGCTGTCTTGTGCAGAGCTGAACTTGACCATGTCGCGATGGTTGGCGTGGATACTGTAAGCCTTGTAACCTTCAAGAGTCGCCGAGTTCCTCGACACAACCTGCTTTCCGACGAAAGGCATCGGAAGCTCCTCGAAGAAACAAGTCACCTTGAACGGCCTACCAGCTTCTCTGAGCTCCCGGACCATGGACAAGAACCTATCCTGGGTCGACTGCAGGCTCTTGCTGTCGCTATCCAGGACATCCAGGAGGGACTTGTTTGTAGACACAAACAGCCCGCAGGCGGATGCTTGCAGCTTGGACCATCTCGCCATCCAGGATCCTTTATGCGGGGTTCCGAGGAAGGCGACGCCCTTGGTGCTGTCAAAGACGTCACGGATGTGGAGTTCGGGATGGTCCCGCGAGAGGAGGATGGCTTCCTTGCAGACTAGGCCACCTAGGCTGTGGCAGACAAACATGAGAGGGCGTGACACGGCTTCATGCGTGGCTCTGTTGGCTATCAAGTCTACCAAGAGATTGGCCGCGTGCTCGGCTAGACGGTTTGCCGAGACGCCTTCTATCCTTGGGGAGTACGCGTCGTAGCCATAGGTCAGGATGCGTGCCCCGGGAAGCATGGAAGGGAGATACTCCTTTGGCCAGGGACGGGTTTTGCCGTGGGCAGTCCAGGTGCTCTTTCTATTGCCCGAGAGCCCGTGGATGAAGCAGACGTCGACGGTGTCGTCTGGCCCGGCGTAGAGAACTTTCAAGCCATCTGGAAAGTCTGGCGCCGAAGGTCGCGAGTAGGATTCAACGTAGCTGAGGGCCGCGGCGAGCTGCGTCTCCGATTGGAAGTGGCCTTTGTGCCACACCTCACGGCTGGTTCTCCGTGTTACGACGGTGTCAATGCCGGATGTGGAATTGACAGACTCAGACTGGGGCCGCGAGTCGCTAGTCGAGGAGGCTTCTTTCAAAGGCATGGCGAATATATCTAACCACGGTGGGATGATCTTGATGTTGGATGAAGAAGGGAAAAGGAAATACGTCGAGAATGATGAGATACGTCATGACGTGCCATGTTGCTGCACCTTGGTTCTTATGCCTTGCATAGCCACCTCAGCTGAGTCAGGTGTCGTGTTGTGCATGTCGATGGGTCCCTGTCGAACGAGGAGAACCAGTCACTTTATCGTACGGTGCAGCAGCTGTGAATGTGCCAACCCAGAGTTACACACCCCTTTTCATTCATGTTTCGGTACGGCATCAATGGAGCAGTATCGCACACCACCTCTGATCTCTTGTCGCACCCGTGTGGACTCTCTGCCGGGGGACCGGCTCTGAAGCTTGGACATTGGTTGTTGAGTGAAGAGCCAAGCGGCGTAAACGCCTTGAACCCGGTCCATCATGCAGGCCGCAACCGACAATTGGACCACAGCCATCGATATAAAGCGCATTGATTGCTTAAAACCGGCTTTCCTCTACGTCTCACCTGTATGCAATGCACGCCGGTATCCTTGCACCGCCCTTGGTCGCCCGCCGATTAATCACCTTCATCAATCAGTTCAGCTTCATCTCGAAATGTCCGCCACAATGACGCTTCCTTCGAAGCAAGCAGGCCGGCAGCATCTACAACCGACGGTAACGAGAAGAATAACATTAATCCTGGACAATACTTCAATGCTCCCTGCTGTTAGCAGCATAACACTCCCTCTTTACACAATATAGGCATTTCAAATTAGCCCATGCCATGCCACATAGTAATGATGATATTAAATAAGGGTTATCCTTCTCTTATGGCAGGTCTTGTTAATAATGCTATTAGCAAGGTCTTCATCATCGCATCTAAAAACACCAATTCGATAAAACCTCCCGAAAACCTCATCCTCTTGAATCAATAGCCCGTTGAGCCGCGTGACCAACTTCTCATTTCCTATCCATATTAATGGGAGATGCCAGCAGGGTTTTCCGTCTTGGGTATAACGACCATCATGGTTTGCCTCGCGGTATTTCCCAAAATCCTCTCTAAGACCAAGGTATCCTTCTAATTCGATTCTGCCACCTTTTACTTGACCGTACAGATTGCTAGGATCAGACAACTCAACCTCTGCGTGCTTGATATCTACAAGGGGGGTCGCTTCAGGCAGATGAGCCAGGTGCGTGATTCTGGCCATGATGGGAAAATCGACAGAGGCCCAACTCCAACTCGGCACGCCCTGAGGGCTGAATTGTTTGCTCTCTCGTAGCCGTGCCGGCTTCATGCGGCCACCGTTCTCAGTCGGTTGAAGCCTCCACAAGAGAGCCCAATGCAGATGAGGGCGGAATATGCCGGCCAGATACTCGAGCTTCCTCTCAGAGTTGAAAATACGAGCGATACCCGCGATGGCTACGAGCTTGTCTTTGTCGGGGAACGAGAGCTGCCGCCGCGAATACTCTTCTACTCTATACAGCCACCAGTTCCAGACGATGTAATCAGGATGTCCCGAACGTTGTATCAGAGGACGAGTGAGTCGCTCGAGACAATTTGGGCCGCGCTTCTCGTTTCCTTCGACAGTGCTTTGGTGACAACAGGACCAGGCGATCCGTTGCCGAGTGAAATGCAGGGTGCGGCGTGAGAGATAGAGCTCCTGCATGACCCAGCCTCTGGTAGAGATCTTTGTATAGTTGATGGCCTTTCTTGCCTTGTCATATGGTTGCCCTTCTTCGATCCGGTAAACCTGATCTCGGGCACTTTGTAGTTTTGCGTCGCTGGCATTCCCGCCGCTGCGAAAGCTTTCGGATTCCCACATTGTTTCTTTTATTCTCTCTCCAAGCTCGTCCGAGGGCGCGGCGACCAATGGGGGCTGTAGGTATCGATCGATAAAAAGTCCCTTTGTTGGCTCACTGGCGTGCTCCGCGGCGATGTTGAGAAAGCAGAGACCGTATATCTTGGACATTTCGTCGCGCGCGTGAAACTCCCAATCCTCTCCTCTGTCTCCGGACTGGATGATACAGATGCTGTCAATCCAAAGATACTTGATGTTTAGGACGCTGCATAACATAATGGCCTCTCGAAACGCCAGAGGCAGCTTGGTTAGAGGTATCTTGCCGCTTAGCGCTTCTTGCTCGTTTTCTGAAGAGAGGGTGAAGAACTTTTCTTTACCCCAACAATAGCTTAAGGTTGCGAAGTGGTTAGCAACCTCAATGTCCTCCCCGTGGATGAGATGAAGATGATCGTCCGCCTTTGAACAATCAATCAAACGTCTTGGGCGCCATGATTCCTCCGATGTAGGGCTTTCGGCTCCCGAGAGACCTACGACCGTGTCGCGGCATCCGTCATGATTCGCTATACAAAAGGCCAAACTCCTTTTTGCATAGGCCAAGGCCCCAGCGTCGCCGGTATTTGATAGACGTGTGCTTGGTCCTCGAAGACCGTCATCTCGGACTCCGCACTGATTCCCTCGGCTCAAGTCCTTCCTCACATCTTGGAGACATTTCTGGTGGTTGGCAATGTCGTATTCACCTGGTTCTAGCCTAAACCATACCCGAATACTTGCGTCCGGAGGTCCAACAGAGAGGAAAGATTTATTGAAAGAATACTCAAGCAGGGAATGGGCTTGAGGAACCATAGAAATCTGATCGCGACGACCTTCGAGGGCTTCATGATTGCGTTGTCGGAGTTGGAAGAGAAGGCAGAAACAGATGTAGCATCCATTCTCGCTGGCCTCCTCGACATCATCGATGTATTTGTGGTGCTTTCCTTTGCCAGGCCCAAGGAACATGGACCTGCATAAAGCGCAAAGCATTTCTAGGAGAAATCTCGGATTTGTTTACAAGTTCTTTAAGACGTTTGTGCCAAGAGGGTTGAGAGTGAAGGATGAGGTCATCGCTTTGAAAAAAAGAGTCGGTGGGTGCTATATCACGTGATGAGAAATGGTTGTTACCCTGTTAAATAATGCCCTGAGATGGGGAGCCCTGTTTCATTTGAAATGAGTTGATACTTCCGAAAGGAGTCCTGACTTGATCCTGTTAGTAGCCTGTACAGGTTGTCGGTGCGGGTAACCTGATGTTTGTTTCCAAATGCCCTCTCGCGGTGGCGTGGTTGATCGTCCTGCATCAGAACTGTTGTCAGTGGAGCCAGACTTCATGTTCCCAGAATCATGGATGAAATGCAATTCAGACCGTAGATGGATCAGACGAGAGCCGTTTTCGGTGCGGATATCACGGCATTTAGGGTGCGTCTAAGAAAATGATGGCTGAGGTAGTTGGTGCCACTAAAGGATGTCTTTCGGATGGTAGAGACACCGGGGTTGGATCTGGCTCCTGAGCGCGGCTTTGTTGACATTCGACAGAACTTTTATTATCCTCTTGGTCAAATAATAACATATAAATCTCATATTTCGACTATCTTTATACACTCCGCGTCAAACTCCTCTCACTCGTGCTCCCATCGCTGCTGTCAATCGACCTTCGAGTCACCGCAGTCTCAATCCTAACATGAATGCGCCCATCGGGATACAAGTTCTCGACCATATCCTCCTCTTCCACACTGGGCTTTTTAGTAGACACATGAGTTGTGTGCGGCTTTGCAAACACAGGCTGTCGGTTCACCGACGTGACGTACCCGCCAGAGAATCCTCGGCTGTGCCTGGCGGGCCTGTTGCCAGGCTCTCGGGCAACTTTTGCGATCAGAGCGGCCATGTTCATCTCAATGAAGAGCTTGATCAAGTATGCGAGGGGGTGGAGTTGAAGGGATCTGCATCTCATTAGCCAATATTCTGTACAAGTATTGGATCCAGGTCATCATTTACATAAGCTTGCTCAGTGACACGAGTCCGACCAAGGCGATCTAGTGTCATGGTTAGCGACGCTTCATTAGGGATGGTAGAGTTTGACAAGCACTTACATCAAGTGAGATGGAAATGCAGATCATGGCACAGTTGAAACGAAACGAAGGGACAAGCCTGTCAAGTCGATCGCGGATGATGCGTGATCGAACCAAAAAGACAAAGCGCAGGTTCAGCCATAGGTCAATAATAGCAAATATTGCCCTTTCACATCTATCCCAGATTGCGTTGATCCGAACCCACTGAGGTGAGATCTGGAGTTGGGCCGGGACCCAGGTGGCCAAGACGCTGGCGTTGACCAGCAGCAGCAAGAGAAAGACCCCCAGTTTCAATCGAGTCGCGGCGCCGGGGACGGTCATGAGAAGAGCGGTGCGGTCAATGAGGATTTGTGTGAGGAGCTGGATTTGGATGGACCAGAGGAAGGCTGGAGGGAAGACGTAAGCATACGGATGAAACTGATGTATTGAGACAACATACCTGTGAAGAAGAACAGTTGGAAGCTACAGCGGCCGCCAATTAGTCCAGTGCCCCATAGCGGTCAAGAATATTTGACGAACCTCGGTCTGATGTATTGCCGCTGAAAGCACCACGCAAGAGCACCGACGACGATACTCGTAGCCCACGCAGCCCAGATCATGGCAATGTACGCCGTCACACGGCCCTTGCGCTTCCATGTCTGGACAGATTGGATCCCGGCGCGGAGGGCAGAGAACAACGCAACGGCGATAGAGATGCCCCAAAAGATGCTCGACACGTTCATGTCAAGCTCGCTAGGGGCGTGGAACTCGTAGGAATCGGGGACGAGGAATCCATGGTTCGACATGGTCAAGGGCTCAATGTCTTGGGTAGAATTGATGGAGCAACGTTTGCCGGGACTGCAAATGTTGGAACAACAAGAGACCACGGCAGTCCGGACCTGGGACAGTCTTCCAGTTAAAAGGAACATGCCAGCCCCGGAGACTTACCCCGGGTTTGCGGGGTAATGGCCGTTCCAGTCTCGATCGGCGTCGCACGGTTGCATGACTCGAAAGTGCGGGGAGCAGCCGCCATTCCATTCTTTCCCGCACACCATCTCGTGAAGAAAAGAGCTTAGTCTTGGCGCCAATGCGGCCGCTGCGGCGAAGTGGTGGGATGCTCGCTGCTCACAACTGGCCAAGTTAAAGTGGCCGTCCGTGCCGAGTCATGCGGCGTTTGCAAGAAAAAAATTCCTTTCTGAAATGGCTGAATCAGGCAAACCAAGTCGACTGCCGAAAGTAAGCCCAACTTGCCTTGGAGCAAGGTTTTATACCAGTATTCCTGAATCATGCTTGACCAAAGTTGCATCTGCATTTAGTTGGCTTGTGATGGCCGCGTTCGATGTTGACTCGCATGGAGATGAAGGGATGGATTTCAGAACGCTTAGCTTATCTGTCAACGGTGAGGTACGTTTTGGCACAAATGACGAGGTCTGCCATGCCTCGTAAGCTGCAGGTTTGCATCGAAGATGCCAGAGCGGAATTGAGCGAGCTCTATAAGTTGAGGAGGCCACACCTAATTGCAATCATGGTCTCGCTGCATGGATAGAACCGCGGCAGTGCACTTTTTGAGTTTGGTTAGGAACGGGAGACGAAGTGAGGACCATCTGGGAAACCTCGAGAAGTGGTGGACCACCAGGTTCGCCCATGGTGAGGATATTATACATGAGAATATATAGTAAACTGGAATGCTTTATATAAATACAATCTGTTGTCTCTTTTCCCAAAGAGCTTATTAGAACGCCTTTGGCATACTATAGATACCTTTGCATAGTTGCCTTACAGGAAATCGAAATCTATAACGCCCCAGCCATAGTTAATCGCGTTATCATCCGCTACGCTGACCTGCGGAATGTTATCCATCTCGTTCTGGTTCATGGTCATCTGGCCATTTAGAGGCTGGGCTTGTTGTTGGTGCTGGTACTGTTGATATTGGTTGTGGGTGGCCGACGCCAGACCATCCACTCGCTTGTTGTTATCAGACGGATATTCAACGAACTGGAAGCATGTCGACTTTCCCATCATCTCCTGCATCAGAGATGTCAGTCTCGTGATGCAAGGCTTCATCAAAATCGGCAGACTATCTTTGCCCCGGTCGGTCTCTCCTGCACCGCCGCTCCCGTTGACGGTAGCAGTTCTGCTGTCAGCAGTGCTCAAGGGAAACACTGAGTCGTGCGAGAAGAAGGCTGTCATCCCACCCGAGATGACGCCCGCGAACTGGCGAACTACCTGCGCCGCTCGATGGGCGATAGTCCACTCTTTAGGGAATGCTTCCAAAACAGACAGCACGATAGCAACCTCGTCTCTTGCCAAGAAGGGGAATGCCGATTTGGCAGTCCAGTTTGCTGCATGGCATATTGCCACAAAGTCATACATCAACACCAGACATACAGGCATTAGCCTATAAAGCGTGTTGCAGTTCAGAGGGAGTTGCTGCTGCTGGAAGAGTGCCCCTGTGGCCTGTAGCTGGCGCTGCGCAAATTGCTGTAAATCTTGCCGTGGCACGGCTCCCGCTGCACTGTTAAAGTGGTTTGGGTAGTATAGCAATAGTAGCAGGTAGTAATACCGCGCACTGAGCCAGGCCGTACTGCTATGAATAGTGACATTATCACCCCCCATCAGACATCCTTGGCTATACCAGTCCTCGATGGACGCACGGAGACTGCTCAGCGTGGCTCGCCTATCCAAGGGTGCCAGCTCCGCGATGTCAGCCTCTCTTCTGAAGTGTACCTGCTCCAAGATGCGGCCCTCTAACTGGCGAAGCTGGATGACGTGTCGGCTCGTTTGTAGTTTACGTGCGTATGTTATTCTCTCGGCGCTGGCAAACTCCTCAACCGTCAGGCCCGGGAATGGCACGTCGGAATTGCCCGTAAGCGCCACAGGCAGACCTTGCGATACGGCCATCAGGCGATCGAGAGCGAAGATGCTCCAGTACAGACGGCGGCGTAGCTCTGTTTCAGCTGGTGTATAGGCATTTTCATCTGTTGGTGGACGAGTTAGACCTATCGTGATGGCCTGCCGTGCGGCAATGCCGACAATCGAATAGGCGGATGCTCCAGCTGGGTCAAACAACGAGTAGAGCGCCAGCAGCATCAAGATTTGGGCTGACTCGACACTATCCCGGCATACGCACTCTTGGATGATCTCGGCATATGCCACCTCAAATCGTTTTGCCGTGTCTCTCGGGACCTGGCTAGCTCGTTCGAGGGTGGTGCAACCAATGGACATGACCAGGTACAGAAGAGTGGATTGCGAGTCACAAAGCCTTCGGGCAAGATCACCCAGGGTCTCGAGATTCTCGAGTATCTTCGCCTGGTTGATAAAGGGGTATGCTCCGTTGACGTTCCGAAAGTAGGCATCGACAAAGCGGCGAGCTGCCGCATCTGCTGATAGGTCGTAGTAACCATTGTTTTTGGGGTTCTGTGCATCTGCTGAACTCTGATAGGATGCTTGGCCTCCGATTAGGCCATCGCTATGTGAAGTAATAGGTGACGTGTTGCTGTTCCCGTCAACATTGAGACTCGGCGGTCCCAAACCGGGGTTCCCCGATTCTGCATGGCTAGGGAGTAAGGCGGGTTCGACTTGAGCTTGTGCCAGATCCGCCGATGGCATTGCGACAGAGGCATCTGAACCTGGTGCCTGGGGATGCAGGGTTGTCGAGTCCGCCGGAGTGAGTTTTAGCCGACTACCAAGTAAGGAGGCGAGATCCAAGCCGGTTTCAACCTCCTCGATGCCTCCGCCATGATGCGATTCCAAGAGATGGCGATTGATATAGTCGCTGAACCATTGGACCCGTGCCCTCAATTGTAAAGCCTCTGCCTCAGGGGTAGCCGGTGGTGCACTGTATGAGCAAGCCTGGTTCGCGCTGGCGCACAGACTGCATGCGGGAAAGGTCCGACTGCACTTCTTTTTGAAGGAACGACACCTGTCGCACGCGGGAATTGGATTGCGCGCGTGAGAGCTCCGAACGGGAGCGGTGGATGATGGGTCTCGAGGCCGAGCCGGCGAGGCGGAGCGGACCCGACTGGCCCTGGTTGGTGATGGGGAGTTCCGTCTCCGGCGAGAGTGACGGTCTGAACCCTGCATGCTGAGGCTATGATGGGGAATCTGTACTTGTTAGGGGGGTCCAGCGTGCATGAAAAGCTACCAGACGACCTTCAACAGTGGCGCTCAGGATTAATAGGGCGCCGTAAGGGACATGCCCGGCCGTCATGAGAGCCAAGCAGCGAGTGCGGCCAGAAGCCGAGAAACTTGATCATCCACTCCACTTTCGAGTAACCATGAGAAGGGGCTCGAGTTAATGCACATGAGGCGAGACATTGATGTGGGCTGGAGAAGCGGAAACACAACCACCGCCGGTGTGGAGCCGACTCTCTTCCCTCACCATGCTGACAAAGAACACACCCCTCCCGCAGCTGGAAGAACCATCTTCCGTCAAGTTCCTAGTCTAATTAGGGTAGCCCGGCCGTGATATCCAGGCGGTCGGCTTCTGCAATGAGATCGTGTGGAAAGGTCGAAGACATACTTTGATCTTCTAATATGTAGTGGAACAGCCTAGAGACCGCAAAGTCTAGCTCGAGGCAACAGCCACGTCTGAGCGCTCGCAACGGAGGACAATATTATAAAGAGCAGGTGAATCCACATGAGACTTCTAGGAGCACATGCACACGCCCTAGACGATGAATTGGAACGGAAAGAGTGGGGTGAGTAGGCTGTGACTTGCAGGGAATTTGTGGAATTGACTGACATCAACTACCGAAGACGTCTATAACGTAAGCTTACCTTCCAAAGTTAAAATTCCACGGGTCGCAGTATTGATTGATTGATATTGGATTGAGAATGATACATGGCCTGATCAAACTGCAAGACGTTTTCCTACACTCGCCATCCTAGAGTAACTCGACAAATCACGGACGCAACTATGACCCTTTCCTACACAGCCGATTGACCAATTTCTGGTCTCTGACCCAGTCCCCACGCCCATTTTCCCGGGCGAGGGCTGATGCCAGTTGAACTTGACTATGCTTTGTCTTTTGGAGATGTCTGCCCCTTGCTTTTGTCTTCCTCCAGGAACAGCTGAACCTGTGTGACATGCTTCCGAAACTTGCGGGGCGCGACCTTGTCTTCGAACATCTCATCTATCTCGGCAGGAGTTCGGCAGGTGATCTCGGGCAAGACAAAGTATCCGATGACGCAGGAGAGGATGCCTGTGGCTCCGAAGCTGGGAAAGTCAGCGATGCACCGTGCCGAACTGGAAGTGTTGGGCTTACAAGTATCCTGTCCTGACACTCCAAACCTTGAGCATGAGCGGGACTGTGTAGTTGAAACATATGCCGAGAGCGAATGATCCCATCAGGGCGATGGAGGCTGTTCGTGCTCGAAGTCGCTGGGTTGGGATCTCGGCGATGTAAGAGTAGGCAATTCCGGCGCCGCCGATGACTCCAAAGTTGGATACACATGCCCAGAATACCTGTAATGAGGGTTAGGTCTGGTTAAATAACATGATGACCACACACACTTACCAAGACATCACCCAGGTCTTTCCTGTGATAGTTGAACGATCCCAGAATACCGATAGCGAGGATTGAGATGGCCCCAGACCCAAAGAGGCCCAAAGTGAGCCATCTTCGACCGAATCTATCCGAAAACAAAGAGGTTGAGAGAACGCCCACAAGTTGGCAAACCGCGAGGATAACAGTCACCGTGAAAGGATCATCATTTCCAGCCAGTTGGACTAGTCTCAGTCAGCGATAGAGTAACAAGGCGCGGCATTCGGTTGCCACAAAGCCGGTCAACTCACAGAAGTACGTTCCGTAGTTGTTTGTGACACTCTGTCCAGTAAGTTGCTGCATCGCTTTGGGCCAGAAGCAAATAAAGAGTCGCCAAAGATTGACACCTCGGAAGATCTCCTTGTATTGGTTTTTCTCGTCGGCCGCTAATTGTCGTTCGCGCTCAACTGTAGCGATAATGATTGACTGTAGTCAGTCAGCTCAAACCTGAACTAGGCGAAAGGAAGGATCTGTATCTCACCAACTCGCTCTTGACATCGTAGCCAGGCACACCTTTGTGCGTCTTGGCCAGGACCGTTTCCGCCTTGTTAAACATCCCCCTTTGGACGAGCCACCCTGACTCTGGTGAGCCCCAAAATCGAACGCTGATAATGATCGGGCCAACTCACAAGGACTCTCTGGTAGAAAAAATATGTTGATGATGAGCATGCCGCCCAGCATGCCCCACTGAGTGAGAATAGGAATCCTGAAGTTGTATGGGTCTGTGAAGGCCAACTGTTGCAAGGCCAACGGCGCAAATATCTGTGAGCAAACATACCAACTACGGCCCATTAGCGGCTGCAATGACAAGACCTGGATCTGGGTCACTCACAACATGTACGAGGTGGTGAGAAAGCCTCGAATCTGGGTTGGCGCATTCTCGGAAATATACACGGGATAGGTCGCCTGCATCATGCCGAGGCCTGCTCCTCCAATCAGCCTGGCAAAGAGCCAATACAGCCAGTTTGTCGCGGCCGTCTCTAGAGAAACCGACTATGGAGAATCAGCAACCATATATCAAGCGGACAGGGCTCGCAACATACGACGACGAGAGAGACCCAGGTAATGTGCATGGCTATTTTGCGCCCTACTTTGTCGGCGATCAGTTGAAGAAGGCCCACGCCGACGAATTGGCCAGTTGAGAGCATGCCTCCCCAAACGGCCACATGTGTAGGGTTGAGTTTGGTGCCGCCGCCGGACATCTGACGGATGAAGCCCTTGTTCGAAACGATGGAGTTCGTGAGCGCAAGCTCTGCGATCCGGAGTTAGCTACGAGTTGGAAACTTTGGAGGAAACAAACACGTACGGTAGCCTTCCAACGCGGCACTGAACGCGGCCATCATACAGATGACGGCGATGCGCCAGTATATACGCACGGCTTTCAGGATGGGCAAGTCATCCAGCTCGGAGCGCATCTGGACGGCAGCGCCCTCGGCCAGAGCCTTGTCAATGGCCTCTGGAAGCTGGCCATTGTCGAGCGTTTCGAGATGAGAGGAGGGGTTCGCTTTTTCGTCGTTGGGGGACATGGTGAAAAAGTGCGTTTGCTACTCGGTGCGGAGAAGAACTGGGACAATCCTGAGGTGGGTGCCTCGATTAAATATGTCGTGACTCTGGCCAGACCATGGTCTTGGGATCACGGCTGCTTTCAGAAGGGCACTATCCAGCGGTTAGAAACAAGATGTCTAACAGAACCAGCTGGATCCAACTTGGGGACCGGACGGCCACCGCCGCCACGGGATCACACGACCGGACCACGGCCGACTCAAGCCTGGGGTAATATGGAGAATTTGTGGGGTCGTGTAGCGCTTCCCCGTGCTCGCTTGTGCAAGTATGGGTTAAGCTTGACAAAAAGTTTCGTGCGAGGTCGGACACTGCCCGACAACTTGGGAGTCGGGCAGCATCCGACCAGACGTTATCATATCTCACCTACCTCACTAGGCGGGGCGGTTCCGAAAGCCATTACTCATAACGCTGCATCCACTAGTCACACGTACTATTAATGAGGCGTCGAACCATTATCGACATCCCATCTTTCATCCTCAGTCGGCGACCCAACCATTTCCATCGCCTCTTCCTCGTCTACAAAAAATGGCACCAACGCGCATCATACTCGACACTGACCTATCCATGGGCGCTGGCGCCGACGTGGACGATGGCTTCGCCCTCGCTCTGGCGCATGCAGATCCAGACATTCAAATCGATCTGATCACCACCGTCAACGGCAACACCGACCTCGAGAGCGCTACTATCTTGACTGGCGTCCTCCTAAACCGCCTCGGCATCCAAAATACGCCCCTCGTCCGCGGCTCGGCCACCCCCATCATCCATCCCGATCAAGAGCGTACACCCTCCCCTCACGTTCTCGCGCAGAAGGAGGCAGCGCGTCCTCCTACCCCAGGCTACGCCCCCGTAGCCATCGTTGAGCACATTCTGGCCAACCCAGGTGAGATCACTCTTGTCGCTATCGGCCCTCTCACCAACGTGGCCATCGCCCTGCTGCTCGAGCCTCGGATAAAGGCAGCCATTAAAGAGCTCGTCATCATGGGGGGAATCTTTCTCGGAACCATGACCTCGCGCAGCAAACCGGGCGAGTTCAACGTCTTTTCAGATCCCGAAGCCGCCCGGACTGTGCTGCGCTCTGGTATCCCCCAACGCTGGATCGGCCTCGACTGCACACTGCGAGTTCGACTGAGCATGGCAGATGCCCTAGAACTCAAAAAGTCTTCATCAGACTTCGCCGCTTTTGCCGGAGACGCCACCATTGCCTACATAGAACATCAGGCTGTTAGGTACCCGGGGAGGCCAAAGACTGACTCTATCCCTATGCACGACCCGCTGGCCGTGGCTGTCGTGTCGCACCCCGACATCTGCGAGTACAGGGACATGGCTGTGTCAATTATTACAGGCGACGGTGAAGCGCGCGGCGTCATGATTGCGGACCGGCTGGAGGCGAGGGATCCTCCTGTTCCAAATTGTCGAGTTGCTGTCGATGTCAATAGTGAGGCATTTCGATCACACTTTTTAACATTGATTCAAAAGTTGTGACCTTTTTCTTCCTGCTTCTTATAGATATAGACAATAATAGACGGAAGTTTGATTTACTAGATAATAATACCATGACGAAGAATTATTACTCAAGAACTTTTCACTGGTAGCGAGGATATCACATGTAGACGACATATATAATAATCTAGTATATTCCATAACAGATAGAATCTCTAAGCGTTTATCCATACCATGACATAATTACAAGCCATCCACCAGCTACCACCATTTCAGACTTGACAACTATATGAAGTGCGCGACTGCCGGCAACTTGTCTTCACCATAACAACGAACACTGTGCAGACTTGACAGACCCCGGCTCCTAAATGCATAACCACATGGCCGGCACGGCAACAAGACCAATAACCGTACCCAGCATCGGGGTGCCGAGACCAGCTGCGTTTGATCCTGGATATCTCGTTAGACATGCTGAAACAGTAGTAGAAAGCTAACTCACCAGAGTCGGAGGAAGAAGAGGAGTCGTCGTCGTCATCATCGTCATCGCCACCACTGGGCTTCCTGACCGTGATGCCGGTCTTGTCCTTGACCTGCTTGGCGTAGTCGTCGTCGCTGATGTCGAACTTCTCCTTGCAGCTGCTCAAGTCATCGAAGCAAGTCACCTTTCCGCAGTCGTTGCTCTTGCCTCCGTAACAGCACCAAGTCGTGCCCTTGCTCGTCTTCATGACGCCCGGGCAGCACACACGGGCGGAGTCGCTGATGATTAGGCCTTGACCGTCCCCACAAGCATCGTCCTAGTCGAGATATTAGTAGCTGACATGGTTGCTATACTGATAAGAGTCTCTCACTCTAGCTTGCGGCTGGTGAGCGCTGGCGGCTGCCATGCAGAGGAGGGAGGTGATGAGGGTCGAAAGGGCAACCATGTTGGGCAAACAAGTCTTGGGAATGAAGAGAGGGAAACGAAGGGCTGAAGATAGGATGTTGGAGTAGAATGGATTGTGATGTTGTTTGTTATTTTATCTTTTCAAAGGAGCTTCAGCCAAGACTTATATGGTTGTGCGGATTTGCAGATAGTTGCTTTACGTAGCTGTAAGATTCGGGGGGGTCGACGACTTTAGCGTCAAATTTCCGAATACAGAGAACTGCTCCAACATCAAAAACAAAGGATTAGCTCAGAAAAGGCTATCGTTAATTACACGACATAACAGCCACAACGGGTTGGCCACTCATTTTTGAGGCCTCGCTGGCTTCGCCCCTCTATGCGCGCGATATTTCCTCATCGAGTAAGATACTGCAACATGTACCCCTGTCGCCAAAACTTCAGCTCGCATGGCTGCCAGTTGACTAAGTCCACGTAAGCACGCAAGCGATAAGCGATAAAACCTGGGCAGGCCCAACGCTTCATCCTGTCGTGTTGGGAATAAATCTTCAACATTGAAAGCAATCGCCATGCCGGGCATTCCACGAACAAAGCGTTGCCAACGGTGCAGGAAACGGAGGACCAAGGTAAGCCTCAACTAGTGATGTGGAATTTGAAGGCTAACTTGGGTGGCAGTGCGACGAGAAATGGCCGACCTGTACGCCCTGCAAACTCGCTCGGGTCGACTGCTCCGGACCTCCTGCCACGGCGAAATTTGTTCACAATGGTCGCCACGACGTGACGTCGGTGGATAACACGTCCGAAGCGCCTTGGCAGGCACAACCCTTACCAACTGCATCGTGGACTGTAATCGTCAATCACAAGTTTCGTCCGGGACCTAACGGTGCATCATACGGCCGCTTTCGTCTTGCTCCTCCGCCACGGCCAGCACCTACTACACTGGCAGACCGCGTCGCCGCCAGTCTGGTCGCTCAATTCGACAAGAAGCCCTCCAGAGATCTCCTCATGACGGTGGGATATATCACGTTGCTTCCTCGTCGACTTGAACAAAGCCCTGCACTGCGCGACTCCGTTGCTCTACTATGTTCTGCATGGATGAACTTCAAAAGAGGGAAGCCCGTTGATGAGCTTGTCGATGCAAAGGTCTACATAAAAGCATTCAGAAGTTTGAGAAACGCAATTAGCGACCCTTGTAAGGTTTCCGGCTGTGAGACGCTGGCAGCAGCCATAGTGATGGAGCGTTTCGAGGTCCTGTTCGACACAGGGCGTCGTTACCATCGTTCCAAGCACGGCTATGGTGTTTACAGCCTCATGGACAGCAGAGGACCCCCAAAGTTAACTGATGAGCTTGACATCTCCTTGGCCTTTGAGAGTCAAGGCGTAGTGGTATGTTGCGCATTTCACTCTGCTCCAGCTTATAGTGTCCATACGCTAAGAATTCACATATAGCAATGCCATTGTTTAGTTGAGGGGAAGGATAATTTCTACCTCACCCCTCGCTGGGAGACGTTCCTTGACCAAGCTCTGGAGATGGACACTCGAATGTCTGAAGAACAGAAGCATATGTATAGACTGGAGAGGCTAATGGGCCGTTGGCCGTCTCTAGCTCAGGAACTCTACATGCTGCGCAACGATGCCGCATCTCCTGACTTATATGAAAACGCATTGGCCCTTCACGACCGAATATCTGCATACGCCGCAGAAACCCGGCTTGCCGGCCAAGAGCTCATGGCGAGATTCCGTGAGCTCGGCTCCGTCGTCCGAGTACCAGACGCACAGTGGTTCACAGGAGAAAGATACGAGTTTTCGAACTTTTCCTCAGAGCGATGTGTCGTCAATTATTTTCTCTTGTCGATTATCTTGAACCGCATGCTGTTTGAGATGGACAATCTGCTAAACCAGTCTGATCCTGCCTTGGAGGCCGAGCACAGGGACTTTTGTTGGCACATATGGATGTGCTTTCCTTTCATCCGTCAACTTGGAGTGCTCGCTGAGGTTTCGTTTGCTGGTGCACTGTATTTGTCCTATGAGGGTGCGAGCAATAGCGAGGAGAGAGCCATTCTTTTGGATTGTATTAGGAGAACCGACAGGTACAAGAGAATGCTTCCTGGGGATGATGAGGCCATGGAGAGGTATGTCCTCGAGGCTCTTTATATCGTGACGGGACGGGGCTCTGCAATAGCCTTAGGGACTCGGGTAGGTCTAAATCAGGAAGCAAACGAGCTTGTAGAAAGTTGA